>CAXITT010000550.1:88567-136902 GCA_964033795.1 Lymnaea stagnalis
AAAAAAAAAAAACAACAACCAAAAAAAAAACAACAACCAACAACAACCAACAACAAAAAAAACCCCAAAACAAAGCAAAGTCTTCAATTCTTAATATGGTCACAGCTCGGTATATAGCATCATTAATGTGGTAAAACCCTCTGACCCACTTACCGTTGGCAATGTAACACATTTTGACCCACTTAACGTCGTTGGTAATGTGCTAACACACATGGTAACCAGAGTCGCCACGTGATGTGGACAGAAAAAAAAAGAACCAACTATGTCAACATTGAACGCATGGGGAACAAAACCGAAACGTGGCGGGGGGGGGGGCTCCAAAAGTCACGCGACGGCTCTGTTGGTTCCACACAAGGCTTCCACTCACCCTGGTTGCTGATATTGTTTCTGGGCCCCAGCAAGTTCCTCCTGGGCGTGACACGGGCCAGCAGATACGAGCCGTAGGAGCCGTACATCGTTCTGAGCCGTACATCTCGCCTCTCTTGCGTCTCATCGCCTGTGGGTTGGGTGAAGATCGGGGAGACACCGTGCCATTAGAGTACATCATTGGGAGACACCATGGCATTAGCGTACATTATTGGGTGACACCATGGCATTAGCGTGCATTATTGGGAGACACCATGGCATTAGCGTTCATCATTTGGAGACACCATGGCCTTAGCGTACATCATTGGGAGACACCATGGCATTAGCGTACATCATTGGGAGACACCATGGCATTAGCGTACATTATTAGGAGACACCATGGCATTAGCGTACATTATTGGGAGACACCATGGCATTAGCGTACATCATTGGGAGACACCATGGCATTAGCGTACATCATAGGGAGACATTACGGCCTCAACATACATCATTGGGAGACACCATGGCATTAGCGTGCATCATTGGGAGACATTACGGCCTCAACATACATCATTGGGGGACATGATGGCATCAAAATATATCATTGGGAGACATGATGGCATCAAAATATATCATTGGGAGACATGATGGTATCAAAATATATCTTTGGGAGACATGATGGCATCAAAATATATCATTGGGAGACATGATGGCATCAAATATATCATTGGGAGACATGATGGCATCAAAATATATCATTGGGAGACATGATGGCATCAAAATATATCATTGGGAGACATGATGGCATCAAAATATATCATTGGGAGACATGATGGCATCAAAATACATCATTGGGAGACATGATGGCATCAAGATATATCATTGGGAGACATGATGGAATCAACATGCATCCTTGTGAGATATGGTTACATCAACATACATCATTGGGAGACATGGTGGAATCAAATTGTGATTTCGACGAGAGGCTACCATCAACATTCAAGACTACCATTACAATGTAATGCTATATCTCAACATATAGCTACCATCACAACATAAGGCTACCACCACAACATACGACTACCAACACAAAATAAGGCTACCAACACAGCATTCAAAGAGAGGTCCGCTGGGACGAGCATATTAACAATGTATGTAACCAAGCAAACAAAGCCTTGGGGTTCTTAAGGCGAAATCTAAAGATTGGCAACTCCTGTGTGAAAGAAAGAGCATATAAAGCCTTTATCCGTCCGATTCTAGATTATGCATCTTCAGTCTGGGACCCATTTACCCAGAAGAGCATTGACAGGTTGGAGGCGGTCCAGCGACGAGCAGCACGCTTTGTCCTAAACCGCTACAGGAATACCTCTAGTGTTGGCAGCATGCTAGAAACACTAGGCTGGTCACCATTGGAGAAACGACGACGACAATCCAGGCTCTCCATGATGTACAAGATAAATAATGGGCTGGTCCACTGTTCCAGTATTAAACAGAAACTCGTCCCTCTCCCCCATAGACAGCGACGAGGCCATGACAGGCAATTCAGGCTCATACCAGCAAGAAGCCAGTATAGGAGCTGCTCATTCCTGCCCAAGACAATCAGGGACTGGAACCATCTTTCAAAAGGAACAGTTGAGGCGACAACACTAGACACATTTGTGTCTATTGCCTCAAGCCTTCAAACCCCTGGTGCATAATTTCCTCATCACCACCAGTAACAGAAACATTGCAAATCCCATCTACATGCATAGGAGCCAAAATGATCAATAAATTGATCGTGGGCCCTTAAGATATAGAAGAAGAAGAACATATGGCTACCAACACAAAATAAGGCTACAACACAACATAAGGCTACCAACACAACATATGGCTACCATCACAAAATAAGACTACCAACCCAAAATAAGGCTACCATCACAACATATGGCTACCATCGCAAAGTAAACAGTCTGACAAGTGAACTTACGTGTCCTCTGAGATCGTTTGACCCTGTCTGCAAATTTCAGGGCTTTACTGCTAGTTATGAGCTGGAAATACCAGTAAGACATTCTTATAAAACGAGGGAGTGAGTTGGTCAGAACTGATTCTTTCTTCAGTTCTTCAGTTTTATAGATGAACCTGCTATTTAAAGCTGTTATTTTAAAGTTTTATTCAAATATGAAGCTGTTATTTTTCTTGTTTTATTCTAAACAAAATGAAATGATTATTTATTGTAATGTATTAATTTTTAGAAAAAACTGAAGCTTTTATTTTAATGTATTAATTTGTTTCAGTGGAGCTGTTATTTTTATGTTTTTATCTAACAAGTTAAGCTGTAATTTTATGGATTTATTTTGTTTAAAAATATTGGCGAAGGTCACAAAAATAGAATCATGTGTATGCCATTTAGTTTTGAGAGGCGTTCTTAAAGTAACAAAAAAATAAATAAATAAGATAGAATATTGACACTCATGATAAACCGTGTGACCCTCTTACTCCATATGAAACCACGCCGTAACACAGGTCTTTTATTCAATGGAAGTGTGAGTGTCTGGTCAATAAGACGTTGTTTAGTCCGGCTGTCGCTGTGATTAAGATGTCCGGCTGTCACAGAGACTAAGACGTCCGGCTGTCACAGAGACTAAGACGTCCGGCTGTCACAGAGACTAAGACGTCCGGCTGTCACAGAGACCAATATGTCCGGCTGTCACAGAGACTAAGACGTCCGCCTGTCACAGAGACCAATATGTCCGGCTGTCACAGAGACTAAGACGTCCGGCTGTCACAGAGACTAAAATGTCCGTCTGTCACTGAGACTCAGAAGTCCGGCTGTCATTGAGACTTAGATGTCTGGATGTCACAGAGACCAATATCTCCGGCTGTCCCTGATACCAAGATGTCCATCTGTCACCAAGTCTTAAATGTCAGGTTCCCTTTGACTGGAACAGTTCCGGCCAGTCTTGATAGCGACGTTAATTTAAAAAAGCAAAATCCAATCAGTGAAATAAATAAGGGAAGTTACAACTGCATTGGAAAAGAAGTAACAGTTTTGAAGAATGTATCTGTAGCTTTAAAATTAAAAAAAAAATAAAAAATTTACCGAGTCATTTCCTCCATATGGATTCAAGCCATCTGAAGAATTCAACAGTCAATCAAATTAAATAAAGACTACTTAACTTAATAATATGTATAAAAATGCATTGATTTTATATTAATGATATTGATAGATTTCATCGTACGCCAAAATGAGAGACAGGCCTTCTAATAATAGCCACACAAGGAATGGGCGTTTTGTATATTTTCTTTTCAAAGAAGGCAACAAATATACATGGATCTGCGATTGGGGGAGGTGGAAAGAGGTACCACCTACCCCAGGCGCCAAAATCAACATATTCATAAAAAATTTTTTTTCCTCTCTTCCGTCCCATTTTACCTGTATTACCTATCTCACCTACTTTTTTTAAAATCCCATTCTTCTTGCTATCCCCGCAGGTATTACATTGCAGCTATTTATTTTTTATGTTATGTTGTTTTAAGTGTTGTTTATTTGCTGAAGAAGGCTTTTTGCCGACACGTTAGTTATTTTGTCGCGTCCTTTTTTTCCCTCAGTTTTTCCCATACTTTTTTTTGGGCTCATTTCCTTTGTATTAATATAAGCATTTAAAATTTTTTGTTTTTGAAAAGGGAGCCCCTATTAAATGTAGGCCTTGTCCCACGCATAGCTTTTGCTCACCACGGACGGGTTGGAAAGTGATAGCAAACAAGTGTTTTACCTTGCAAGCTATCCAAGCAGGTACCATTCTGTATGACGGCCATCCTGCTGTTGGAAAGTGATAGCAAACAAGTGTTTTACCTTGCAAGCTATCCAAGCAGGTACCATTCTGTATGACGGCCATCCTGCTGTTGGAAAGTGATAGCAAACAAGTGTTTTACCTTGCAAGCTATCCAAGCAGGTACCATTCTGTATGACGGCCATCCTGCTGTTGGAAAGTGATAGCAAACAAGTGTTTTACCTTGCAAGCTATCCAAGCAGGTACCATTCTGTATGACGGCCATCCTGCTGTTGGAAAGTGATAGCAAACAAGTGTTTTACCTTGCAAGCTATCCAAGCAGGTACCATTCTATATGACGGCCATCCTGCTGTTGGAAAGTGATAGCAAACAAGTGTTTTACCTTGCAAGCTATCCAAGCAGGTACCATTCTATATGACGGCCATCCTGCTGTTGGAAAGTGATAGCAAACAAGTGTTTTACCTTGCAAGCTATCCAAGCAGGTACCATTCTATATGACGGCCATCCTGCTGTTGGAAAGTGATAGCAAACAAGTGTTTTACCTTGCAAGCTATCCAAGCAGGTACCATTCTATATGACGGCCATCCTGCTGTTGGAAAGTGATAGCAAACAAGTGTTTTACCTTGCAAGCTATCCAAGCAGGTACCATTCTATATGACGGCCATCCTGCTGTTGGAAAGTGATAGCAAACAAGTGTTTTACCTTGCAAGCTATCCAAGCAGGTACCATTCTGTATGACGGCCATCCTGCTGTTGGAAAGTGCTAGCAAAAAGGTGTTTTACCTTGCAAGCTATCCAAGCAGGTACCATTCTGTATGACGGCCATCCTGCTGTTGGAAAGTGCAAGCAGGTACCATTCTGTATGACGGCCATCCTGCTGTTGGAAAGTGCTAGCAAAAAGGTGTTTTACCTTGCAAGCTATCCAAGCAGGTACCATTCTGTATGACGGCCATCCTGCTGTTGGAAAGTGATAGCAAACAAGTGTTATACCTTGCAAGCTATCCAAGCAGGTACCATTCTGTATGACGGCCATCCTGCTGTTGGAAAGTGATAGCAAACAAGTGTTTTACCTTGCAAGCTATCCAAGCAGGTACCATTCTATATGACGGCCATCCTGCTGTTGGAAAGTGATAGCAAACAAGTGTTTTACCTTGCAAGCTATCCAAGCAGGTACCATTCTATATGACGGCCATCCTGCTGTTGGAAAGTGATAGCAAACAAGTGTTTTACCTTGCAAGCTATCCAAGCAGGTACCATTCTATATGACGGCCATCCTGCTGTTGGAAAGTGATAGCAAACAAGTGTTTTACCTTGCAAGCTATCCAAGCAGGTACCATTCTATATGACGGCCATCCTGCTGTTGGAAAGTGATAGCAAACAAGTGTTTTACCTTGCAAGCTATCCAAGCAGGTACCATTCTGTATGACGGCCATCCTGCTGTTGGAAAGTGCTAGCAAAAAGGTGTTTTACCTTGCAAGCTATCCAAGCAGGTACCATTCTGTATGACGGCCATCCTGCTGTTGGAAAGTGCTAGCTAACACGTATTTTACCTTGCAGAATATCCAAGCAGGCACCGTTCTGTATGACGACCTGCCTGGGTTCGGACTGATGGGCTGAGTGACAAACGTTCGTCTCACTGGAGTTCCTGGTGAACTGGTTCGGCCAACGGGGGGATGACTCTGTTTCGGAAATGTAGCCTGAAGGGGTCTCGTACTGATGGGAGAGAGGGGTCGTGTGCTGGGAGTCTGACGTGCCGTAGTGCTGCAAACATAAGAGATTTGACGGGTTGGTGGGGGAGGTTATAGGTCTCGGATTTCTGTCACCTAGTCACATGTTCAACCAAACAATAAATGAGAGATAAGAGTCATCGACTTGATGGACTCACGCAAAGAACGTTAGAGGGATGAGTCAGCTCTTCGCCACATTCCCCCATAGTCTAGACGTTTGGATTTTTTTTAAAGCTCAATTAAAGTTTATATTTTCCAAAAAGTATTTTTATCGTTTAAAATAGCATACTATAAAGTTCTGTAATTGAAACATTTTACTTTAAAAAAATAAGCCTATCTGCAAATACTTTTGTATGTTTGCTTCGCACGATGAGATAGTTTCAGACAACATGTGCACGTCACTGAAATTATCCAAAAACCTCGTTTCCTAATGTGAAAATAGATCTGAGTGAATTGTCAGCACCATTTTTTTTCCCAACACAAAGCACATTAAAAACAGTGCCTCCTGGCACGCGACTATACTAGAGAATAGAACAGCTTAACCGTGGTAGACCGGCTTTGAGGATAGGAGCCCGGGGGGAGGAGGGACTGGTTACTGGTACTCACCTGGTGGACCTGTGGGAAGGTATCTCTGAACCCCGTGCAGCAGTCACTGGATTGGTTGGACGGAGGCATCATGTACTGCTGGGGTGAAGGCCACGACGATGAGTCGGTGCCGCTGGGGGCGCGACGGTTTTTCATCTCCGAGCAAATGTCCGTCCGCCGGGCCACCATCTGCTGGGGCGGCTTACATCTGACGACGCCATTAAGAGAACGGGGAAGAAGTTTTGTGTTGGCAACAGTATTGTAGAGCGTCATTGGCAGGCAAGGGTTAAGTGTTGGCAACAGTATTGTAGAGCGTCATTGGCCGGCAAGGGTTAAGTGTTGGCAACAGTATTGTAGAGCGTTGTATGAATACAAGGGTTAAGTGTTGGCAACAGTATTCTAGAGCGTTGTATGAATACACGGGTTAAGTGTTGGCAACAGTTTTTTAGAGCGTTGTACGAATACAAGGGTTAAGTGTTGGCAACAGTAATGTAGAGCGTTGTAGGAATACAAGGTTTAAGTGTTGGAAACAGTTTTGTAGAGCGTCATAGGCAGGCAAGGGTTAAGTGTTGGCAACAGTATTGTAGAGCGTTGTAGGAATACAAAGGTTAAGTGTTGGCAAAAGTGTTGCAGTTTGTTTTCACTTGTTGTGTTGGGAATACAAGGATTGATCAATTTTGTTTGAGAGTACATAAAACAAACAAAAAATGGATTTTAAACCAGTTAATTTTCAGAGACCATTAAAAAGTTATAATGAAAAGTAATCATTGGGTCAAAATGGATGACTGTGGTTAGGGGTCTTTCGTAAAATACGTCACGCTAAAAATTACCTTTTTAGACCCCCTCCCCCTTGTCACGAAGTGTCACAAATTCATTACTCCTCTGAGTTTCATAGTACTTATAATACCTGAGGCAATTTTGACCTCAAATTAATTTTTTAACTATTAATTACAAAAATATTTTTTAAGAATTAGAAAATTTTAGGTGTAAAAAAAAAGGGGGGGGGGCATCGATTTTTTGATCCCCCTACCCCTTGTCACAAAGTGTCACAAATTCTCGACCCCCCCCCCCTGAGCGTGACGTAATTTGCAAACGACCCCTTATGAGTTTATTACCAACACATTAGTGGTTGTCCCCTTATTACAGACACAGAAATTTGGGACTTCTCAAGAGTCAGACCCCAAAACTATGGTGGTTTCAATCAGACTCTCCTACTACTCACTTGGAGTGCGTGCCACACATTGTGTGGTATCAATCGTACTCCACAAATACTCACTCGGAGTGCGTGCCACACATTGTGGGGTATATATCGTACTCCACAACTACTCACTTGGAGTGTGTGCCACACATTGTGTGGTATCATCAATAATACTCTCCAATTACTCGCTTGGAGTAAGGGTCACACATTGTGTGGTATCAATCATACTCCACAACTACTCACTTGGAGTGCGTGCCACACATTGTGTGGTATCAATCATACTCCCCAACTACTCACTTGGAGTGCGTGCCACACATTGTGTGGTATCAATCATACTCCCCAACTACTCACTTGGAGTGCGTGCCACACATTGAGTGGTATCAATCATACTCCCCAACTACTCACTTGGAGTGCGTGCCACACATTGTGTGGTATCAATCATACTCCCCAACTACTCACTTGGAGTACGTGTCACACATTGTGCGGGGGTCGGGCATCACGTAAGGCGTCAGGTTCTGGAAGCCAGGGTTGCACGGAATGACAGGAATGCAGCAGGCCGTCGTCACATCCGGTTGTCCCATGGTTTCCGGTGTCATGGGGAAGGTGACCTCCCTGACCCCTCCGGGCTTGGTGGGGATGACAGGGATGTACGTGGTCTGCCTTAGTGCCCGGATGTCCGTGACTGGGGGCTCGTATACTTTATTTGGAACTAGATGTTCAGATGGACGGATATAAATGAATTGTGGCTTTACTGGCAATGCCGTATAAGAAATGTAGAGAATATCGGAATAATAATAACATTAAAAAAAAAAAAGGAACAAATAGCAAGCCGTCACCTGGCTTGCTTGATCCTTGGTAATCTTGGTGACCTCGTGGTTTCGCGTAAAGCTGGTATCGATACTGATCGTAGTTGCACTTCCCTGGCTGGAATGAAACGCGTATATTTATAAAAACAGACACATGCAATTTACACACACACACACATACTCACGCACACACACACCAGAAACGCCCTACGCAACACACGCGTGCATAAAACCTTTGCAACCAAATCCTTCTCTTTACCACACAGTTGCACTCGACGTCTGGCTCTACAGATCAAGCAAGTACTCACGTTGAACTGATCCACCCGGACCACATCAGTGGACCAACTGTTGGGAGGCCCCTGGGTTGAGGATGGGCAAATAACATAATGAATTTGAGTTCAAAGAATTAACCTTTCTGACAACTTCATCAGGGGCATCATTTCAGTTTTTTTTAGTGGGGATGGGGGCAAAACCAATACTTGATAAGTTCTTTATTACTGGAGGCACCACAGTACATAGCAATATAAATAAAACCTGCAATTTCATGTTTGGAGTGGGGGGGGGGGGGGGAATGTCAAAATGACGCAGCTGAACTTCATTAGAAGGCAAAATTAGAACAAGAAATGGAACAAAATAAGAATAAAATAAATAAACAAACAAACGTGCATATTTTTTTTTTTAAGGTGGGGGAAAAAAATTGGGGGGGGGGGGGATACATGAGAATGCTTCTAGTGGCACGTGACGCGTGATGTTAACAAATCAGATGACGATAGCGCGTTTCTGAAGGAAGCCATCGAGATGGAAGTTATGTAAAAAGGACAAAGAGTAGATGATATTTCTGGCCCCCGTCACAACATGACCCACCTGCCACTGTGAACAGCAACAACATGACCCACCTGCCACTGTTGACAGCAGTCCAGACCAGTCATGTCCACGGGTCTGTTGCAGTGGACGGGGCGGCAGCGGTCATCTTTGAGCTCCGAGAGGTCATCGCGTTGAGGACACGGTGGAAGGTTGGGGTCTCGCAGCTGAGTGATGGAGTCCATGACCAGAGCTTGATGTAATCACTTGGACAGTATCAAGTATAATAATAATTATGATGATAATGATGATTATTATAATTATGTTGGAAAATAATAATTATGATTATAATCTTGCAAATAATGGAAATTATGATCTTCAGAAACATCACCTCACTAAATCTAATAATAATGATGAAATTTGTAGACATGAAGTGATTACGTCATTACCATCAAATTATAAGTGTACCAACATGCGCAAACGCAGTTCCCAAGGGAAGTGATTCATTTGATAATGAACTAATGAAAATGGTAGTTTCCCTTTAATACAAGTCGGCACAAGAAAAATAAAATAAACTCGTTAAAAAAAGAGTGCATTATAAATCAATTTTTTTAACAGTTAAAAGTTATCTTAGTAATTATTATTTATTTCTTTAAGTGATTCCCCCCAAAAATAATTATATGCTGTAATTAAAATAGCTAAATTAAAAAAAAAATGATGTAATGTAATGCAAAAAAACAAAACAAAAAAAATAACAAAACAATGGCACTGTTTTTTTTTCTTCTTAACTCTGGCATTTTTTTTAACGGGTCGCCATTTATAATATAATATATTCTTATAATATTATTTTTAAAAAATGAATTTGTATAATTTAATTTACATTATTAAGCCTATCAAATTATCACGCCCAAAGTTTCACGAGGTGTCTTTAGACATCATCAAAGAAGAAATGATATGTTGGGAAATTGCGACGCTCTAAGTTTTTTTAAGGTATATATTGAAGGCATCTACTCTCAAATTAATGATCCTAATTCTATGAAATATTTAAATTAGAAAGTAGGAAGGGCGCAACTGAAAAGATCAGTCCAACGAAGGCAATTAAATAAAATGGTAGGACACGCTCAATCCACTACATCGTCATTCTCTCCTTCAAATACAAAGACATCATCAATCAGGTCGTTGAAATGTCTAAGTCATTTCAAAATGCTGTTGACGACACGTTGAAGGTATTCATCACAGTTTCTCATAACTTTATATATGTATACATATATGGCCTGACTTATTTTATTTATTTTGTTTGGTAGACATGACTTCCGGAAGCCTATTTGTGCAATGTTTCCTGCTAAACTTGACATGATTTCAAGATAGAAATGTCCCCCCTTTACCAAAGCTTACCCGGTCTTATAATGCAATTTCCCTGGTAGGCTGATGGAAGGGGCCGAAAAGTCTGACCAAAGGAATTTTTTTGGAGCTCTTTGAACTTTTGCTATTCTATAAAAGGCCCATTGCAAAGAACTCTGAAGGGTTTAAAATTCCGGAGGATATTGAGAAAACGCTGCGAAAGTCACATTTTGATGACGATACTTTGGTCAACATTTCCGCACCGGTGCAGACGAAAAAGATGTGCTCCTCTTTAGCCCGAGTTATGCACATTAAAAGGGTTTTGGGGGCGGGGGGACTCATAATGATTGGGCCACATAATATCATCTTACTATCATCTGAAAATGAATTTTCAGGGTAGTGAAAAATTGATTAATACTATCTCGGAAGGACATACGCGTCTACTAGCCCCACATCTGTTGCTCTGATTACGTGCATACTGATGCAGAACTAAATTCTGAATAGATCAAAGCTTTTTTTTTCTACCCCCACCCCCCACTGTTTGATTGTGGATCCTAATCCCCTCTGTCGTGTTGTGTTTGCTGACTCAACCCCAGTGGCGCAGTGAGGATTAGTGCCACCCAGGGCGAGTTTAAAAAATTCATTCATCCAATCCCCATGAACAACTTGTGCAGTTGACATAAAATTTCGCTCCTCAATATATGGATAAAAAAGTGCCACCCAGAGTCTACCGCCCATTCAACATCCTTAGTGCCCCCCCCCCTGAAAAAACGACTGCGCCACTGCCTTTAAACACTAAAAGGGACTTTNAAAAACGACTGCGCCCCTGCCCTTAAAAACTAAAAGGGCATTTTAAGGAAGGCCCCCCCCCCCCCAAAAAAAAACAAACAACAAAACAAACAACAAAACAACAACAACCAACAAACAACACTTTTCTTCTTAATAATCAGACACACACATCAACGGTTTACAAGATATTGATGTTTAATTTATTATAGCTTTGAACTTCGATAACCTCTCACTGCAATAAAGATTAATACAAATAAATTAAATCCTTAATCAAAGGCTAAAATATCATGAGTCTAATTAAATTAAGTTAACAAATATTGTAGACTGAATCAATTTTTAAATATAAAATTTTATTTATCTAATGTATGCGCTGGCATATTTAGTCAAAACGAAAAATACCTACACTTTATTTCTAATCATAAATACCATGCCAATTACCATGGGAATAACAATAACACATGCATAGGCCAATAACAATGCAAATAAAAAACATACCAATTAGCATGGATATAACATATACATATACCAATTAGCATGGAAATAACAAACATACTTATTAGCATGGGAATATAACAAACATACTTATTAGCATGGGAATAACAAAAACATACATTCACAAATTGGCATGGAAATAACACATGCATATACCAATTACCATGGGATACACATACAAACACCAATTAGTATGGAAATAACACATACAAAACTAATAAGCAGAGGAAAAACACAGACCTATCAATTAGCATGTGAATTAAACACCTACATATACAATTAGCATGGAAATAATACACATAGAAAATTAGCATGTGAATTAAACACCTACATATACAATTAGCATGGAAATAATACACATAGAAAATTAGCATGAAAAATACACACATACACCAATTACCATGGAAGTAACAAACATGTATATATCCGATACCAATTAGCATGGAAATAACAAACATAAATTTTAGGATGGCAATAACTAACATAAACACCAATTAGCATGTAAAAACACAAGCATATACCAATTAGCATGGAAATAGTAATCATACATACACCAATTAGCATGGAAATAGTAAACATACATACACCAATTAGCATGGAAATAGTAAACATACATACACCAATTAGCATGGAAATAGTAAACATATATATACTAATTAGCTTGAAAATAGTAAACATACATATACCAATTAGCATGGACATAGTAATCATACATACACCAATTAGCATGGAAATAGTAAACATATATATACCAATTAGCTTGAAAATAGCAAACATACATATACCAATTAGCATGGAAATAGTAATCATACATACACCAATTAGTATGAAATTACAACGTTTATACAAAAAATGGAATAAAAATTCACACATTCACACTCAAAATGGCTTGAAAAATCACCCTTACACATTGCAATTTGGAATAACACACATATGCTCCAATTAGTAATAGCAATAAGGAATGCACACATTTTACACAAACAGCTTCCAACAAGAGCATTGTTTCATCCAAGCAGATTGACAGATGACCATTATATCATTCAATCACATTACCTCAAGATGACTTTGTCACTTAGCAGGTTGCCACCAGACCCTAGTCACCTAAGCAGGCTAAACCAAAGCATGGAGTCCCCCAATCTGCCAGTTTTGGTCACTATGTGGCACATGAGCAGGTTGTAAAATGTCCAGTTATACCACTGGACATCGGTCGCACCTGAATGAGGCTTTGTTATAAACAGGGAGGACCAGTACAACATTAGTAGAAGTACATACGTGAAGATGCTCATTCAGAAACAATTAGGTAGGAGAGGCCATATTTTAGAAGTATCCAGGAATGCTACATGAGTCAGAATTTGGTACTTCTGGCAGTCACTTCCTCTAAGTAGGAGAGGCGTTGAATGCGCATCAATGCTTTTCACCTCCCCATGTCAGACTTGTCTGTCGAGAGAAGTAGATATAAAGAATGAGACAAAAGTCAGAAATTTCAGTCAATGTTTTAGCTCCCAGTCATCCGCATCCAGCAGTCCGTATCTATTAGCATGGAAATAACACAAAAATAAAGCAAGTAGCATGGAAATAACACAAACATATATCAATTAGCATGGAAATAATAAATTAATATTAATTAACATGTGTTAGTCACCACAGGAGGTCCCTGTCGTCCACACCTATTAGAATGAAATAACGAAAATATAAACCAATTAGCATGGAAATAACACATGCATGTTTCAATTATTGTTATAAAAATATTGTAGGTTTATTCTTTATGCATTTTTTCACCAAGTGATTAGATACAAACTTACCACCAGTTGTTTTTAGGGGAAAATCTTCAAAGATATTCATCCAGTAACTCTGTAACATAGTGAAAGGGTGGAGTCCAGGCTTAATATTTAGGATCAGGGTTTCTTTCAGCTGTATCTCCGGGTCTGCCCCCCCCCTCCCCTCCCCTCCTGAGCAAAAATATTTCCAACAATAAATCAACTGGCACTGCCCCCCCCCCTCCTCCCACACCACCTGAAATAATGACTGTTTAGGATGAATAAGGAATAAGAGCTTCTTGATCCAATATCTGCATTATTGTCTCTCTCTCCTCCTTCCCAATAGGTAGAGTCAATGAGCTTTAAATTAAAACAAAAATATTTTGTTTGTCATTCTGTCTTATTGTAGTCTTAATAATTAATACTACTCCCCCTAGTTAATGACTAGCAATCATGATAATTAAATTAAACACATTTCTACAATGCAATACTAGAAACAAAATTTAGAAGATGATTCATATCAGTTACATATTTAAAAGAAATATATTTAGATAATACATCAGAATCAGAAGTGCTTAGCTTTACCCTACTTTACATTAATTTATTTTAATTACACAAGTTCCCATTGGCCGGAGTTTTCCGCTTTTAAAAAATTTTAAGGAAAATATTTACTGTATCTCGCATAGTCACACTATTTATTTATTATGAAATTTTTGAAACTCAATAAAATCCAAATACAATCTATAAATATACGTTTAAATGGATAATATAAACTTTAGCCAATTAAAATTATAAAAATATAGATCTAACTTTATTTTTTATATTAGAATTTTGTTGTCGGGAAATGATAATTAAAACTAAGCTTACTTACGACTTGTTTATGTATGATAGTAATAGTAATACTATTGCTATTATTATTAGTCAGTACTTTTATATGCAACATATTATATGGATACACTTCATGATGATTAGAGTCTCTGTTTGGGTACTTTTCTTTAGAAAAACAACTCCTTGATAAATCGTGAAATTAAAATCATTTGATCATATTAATACTAGCATTTAATATTTTTTTGTGATAATATTTTATTTATTTTTTTGGAAATCTGCAAAGCTTTCAATTCAAAAAACTACATATGAGAATATCCATTCAAAGTCTTTCATCCCTTGCAAACCATAAATGACACAGGCCACTATACATCTAGGAGATAATAGCTAGCTGGAAAAGATGGTAGACAACATCACCCCAGCAGGTGT
The DNA here is from genome assembly GCA_964033795.1 of Lymnaea stagnalis. NCBI lineage: Eukaryota > Metazoa > Mollusca > Gastropoda > Lymnaeidae > Lymnaea > Lymnaea stagnalis. Next base: position 103,432 of record CAXITT010000550.1, read on the forward strand.
TTGCGAAATAGATATGCACTACTGTGGTCCTATTTAGTCTAAATTTATAAAAATAGTTTGCTACCAATAAAGAAGATGAAACTGTTTTGTCTTTTTAAATTATACGTAACTTGATAAAAACCCAAGATGAGAATTTACAGAAAGCATTGACTTACTTGATCACAAATAAACCAGCTGAACACACTAAGATTATGAATGCCAACATAACTCATGATAACTCACAACATCTGACGACAATGGCAGGCTTCTAACTTGGTGTGTCAACAAGACCTAACTTTAACACACATCAAACTTATTCCCCCAGTGGTCTGGGCAGTGTAATTAGGGGGGGGGGAGAGTGATAAAAAAAAAAAGAGACGTTATGAAGGGGAGGGAAAGATGGCATCAGACGTGAGAGGATGGGATTAAAAAACTATAAAAAACGAAGTGTTTTTGTGATCTTGTGTGGTCAAGTGGGAGAGTGGACGCTTGGCGATATTTTATTTTGAGATCAATTCCCAGTAGGGGGGGGGGGGTGGGGAAGTCGAGTTTTTTCCCTTCCATTTTAATAAAAAATATTTTATATTTAAATTAACATTAGTTTCAAACAAAAAAGTTTGGCAACTCTAGTTTGCTCGGAGAGCTCTTTTATAGTTTGTGTTTAAAGTTAGAAGCTTTTCGTAAACAAAAACATTGGGAGGGGTGAAAGCAGAGGTAATCAAACGCTTTACATTTTACTGAAAAATGTTGCAATTATTGATGCACAGAATTCATTATTGATTTATTGACATTATGAATGGCTATGCAGCAGTGATAATAATATTAATAATGATTATTAATATAATGGTAATACTTAAAAACTGAAGAATCAAAATTGTTATTTAATTGCTTCAGTTCAAGTTTAATAATAACTTTTATATTTATAAAAGTGTAAATGATAAGTAATAATATTATAAGCTTAATATTATTTATTATTAATACATTTATATTATATATTATAATAAAAATTAAATTATTTAAAATGATGCCATGATGTCTTTAAATTTATTTTTATACTTTAACTTATGACTTAATGAAGTTAAATCTTTAAGTTTAAGTTGGAATTGGCAGCTAGAGATTTTACAAGGCAGGACTAAAAAAAAATCTTTTCAGACAGTGTCTATCCTACTACTATTTCAGTATAGGAGAGTAAGCATATGCTGCATTTAAGCAGCAGCATTATCAATAATATTGACAATATTATTATATCTTAGTTTAGGGCTTAGGATTAGGCTTAGGCCTAGGTAACTTAAACTTAAACATCATTTAACTGGTTTTATAAGTTTTAGCTGAGTGCAAGAATAAAGTAAGTTACCAGTAGTATAGGGCTAATAGGGTGACAAAATCATGAACTGGAAAAAACGGGACACACCCAAAGAGGGTTTAGGAGGATACCCTTTAGCCTTTAGCTAAAGAGGGGTCTGGGACCCCGCCGGAAATGTTCATTGAAATATGCTCTATTTTAACTATTTTGAGATCTAGAAATCTTTTTAAATTTACCTTCACTTTTTTAATTTAATTTAAACTCTGAGGCATATCATAAACGAAAACAATAACTTTGCAGTGAATACTTATTTCTTTATACATATAAGATCTATGGCAGGGACACTGTCGTTAACGCAGTGTTGGTGAGTGGTGGAGGGGGAGCAGTGCAGCCATCACGCGAGCCCACATCACTCCTGGCACTGGCTACACAGCTAACCAAAATATATACTTGAAGTTATATTATAATTTAGGAAGTTTTAGTGAATAGAAAATGTTTTTGGTTTTAGAAACAGGACATCTAGGTGTCCCAAGACACTTTTTCAGGATACCGGGTACGATTGTGAAAAAACGGGACAATCCCTTTTTTTACGGGACGTTTGGTACAGTAGTAACATTGTTTATAGTTATTTTACCTTTTTTTAAATAAAGAATTCTCAGTTATTTTGAATTAATAAACATACCTTGCAATATATTAACAGACAGCTTCAATTATCTTCTGCTCTATTATTTTTTGAATTTTGCTTTTCAGTGCTCAAATCTAATTTCTATTCACCACATTGTCTCAACCAACAGAAAATTTGTTTAAAAATATCAAAACAACAAAATCCTATGGTTGACCCAAACTGTAACCAATAGTGTGCATGATTCATGATGATCTTAAATCAGTGGCTTAGGAAGGGGTGTGGAGGGGGCAACACTTGTTTTATTTAAATGGATGGGCTGCATTGGCCAATTGCAGAGTTTTTTCGTGGAAGAGGGGCAGCAAATAGATTGGCCCACCCAGGGCAGCACTAACCCGAGCTAGACCACTGTATTTATGTACTGTTTAGCCTTGGACCTTTTATATTTTGTCTGTGCATTTTGATATCTCAGGATATCTGTTATCATTTCAGTTATCAGCCACTAGTCTCAGCTGTTATTTTTTAAAAGAAAGATTTTAATTTATAATTAGCCCCAAAATATATTTTTCTATTGTCCTCTATTGGACCTTTTTTAAAAAAGAATTTTAATTTTATTATAGATTTATGACTATAACCCATAAGCTTACCTGCTAACAGGTAGACTGAGAAACTGGATGTTAATTTCAAATTAATTAAAATTAATTTAAAGAAATGAAACAAACACCCAAAGATTAAAAAAATTTGGCAAAAATAATTTAAAACACTCTACTAATTATTATAATCTGTCAGTGGTTTAGGAAAGGGGGGGTGGGGTGGAGGGGGTGGTCTGCCCAGGGCAGTGCTTTTTTCTTTATATTGAAAAAGGGGGGGGGGGGCATTTTCAGCCAATGGCAGACTTTTATTATTTTGAATGTGAGGGGAGGCTGGACAAAAAGCCCTTGGAGGCACTGACCCTAGCTGTGCCTCTGCTTGAAGGGTTTAAAATATAATCTTTATTTCAGGGATTGACAATGCACATTATAAATCTAATAATACAAATAATGAAAGCATAAGGCCTTTCAAATCTGACAGATGAAAGGTTGCTCTCACTCTTGAGCTTAACCTAGTCATCAGGGGCAGTACTAAGATTTTTTTTTTATTTCAAAAAAGCTCCCAGTTACTTCAATTTCCATACTACAGTGTCTACAGTAACCTTAATCCTGACTAAGGAAATAAATGGTTGTTTGTGACCTTTCAATGATAACACTCTTATCTTGTCAGACATAGGGAGTTGTGTGTAGTATCTGTTTTGTTATTGTGTCATATTTATCTCTTGTGAAGTTTTATACTATTTGCATTTTTATTGTAAGCTTGATTGAAGACAATCATCCTCAACCCTCACTAAAGTAGTCTGCAACTGAACAGACAGGAATACAGATGTTCACAAAACTCTAGTAAGCAGTTGTATTATTTCTCTATTTTAAATATTCTATGGAAATTTTATGTAATGTATGTTCAAATATTGTTTTCCAGATTTAATAACATAGCTGCTAACATGTTAACACACAATAGCAGAAAAGAAACAGATTAGGGTGGGTATTTTGCTTCAATAAGTAGCACATTTCTTAAAAAATTTTTTTTTTTCTTCTGAGGCTGTACTTAGCATTTCAGTTATTTGTACAAGGTTGTGACAGATTGACACTGGATGACAGTCATATACCAAGATTTTCAAGTAATTGAAAGCAGAGAGATTTTTAAACAGAATTACAAATACAATAGATTGAAATTGTTTAGTAGATGTTAAAGAAAGACCCAGTGTTTACATTCATTAAAATATGTGTTTTTTTAAAGTGTTTATATATCTCTTTTCTTTAGGTGACCTGAATTTAAATTCTTTTCCCCCCTCCGACTTCTTTTTCTGGATGCTGGCCATGGCAGCCCTATCTAGTTACGTGGTAGGGTGTGTGTTCCTCGCGGCTATGGTGGTTGTTGTTTTCAAGCTGGTCACTGCGGTCAGGTCCTACAAGAGGAGGAGGGACATGTACCGAAAGTTTCCACAAGATCCATCACATCTAATACTTGGTCACTTGTTAGACGTGAGGAATAGGTCAATTTTTAAATACATGATATTAAAATCAAAGCAGACATTTTGCTCAACTTATGATTATTATCTACAAAAAAAGTGCTATAATTTCTGAGAAATGGAATAATTATATTTTTTATATTTTTTATTAAATATTTTAAGGTTAATTCTACCTGACTTCCCCATAATTTATCAAATCAAATATAACTGTTTAAAATTGTGAAGAGATCCCCCCCCCCACACACACACACACACTCCAACAAGAAAAAATCATTTTTCCCACATAAGTGTTATTAAAAACCTGTAGAAGCATATTGTTAATGAGAAGCAATGTCCTAAATATATTTATCATGTAAATTTAATTGATAATTATTTGAATGTTTTTTTTTGTACCGATGAAGGCCTTTGCCGAAACATTTGCATTTGTATTCTGTGCAACCATAATTCAAGCTTAACCTGTATTGTTCTATTGACACAATTGTTTGTGTCTCATTAGTCTGCCAGAAAGCTCTTTCGAAGTCCGAGTCAAACACTCTTATAATTAGAAGCGCATTAATTAGTTTACATATTGAGTGAAATATTATTAAATAGTGAGATGTTAGGAATAATATATTATTAATTTTAATCAAGGATTCCAATACCCCCCCCCCACCCATTCCCCCACTTCCCATTCCCCACTCTCCCCCCACATTGACTTTGTATTTGAGGCCACCTAGTTCATATCGAAGTCCGAGTCAAACACTTTTATAATTAGAAGCGGATTAATTAGTTTACATATTGAGTGAAATATTATTAAATAGTGAGATGTTAGGAATAATATATTATTAATTTTAAACAAGGATTCCAATACCCCCCCCCCCACCCATTCCCCCACTTCCCATTCCCCCCTCTCCCCCCACATTGACTTTGTATTTGAGGCCACCTAGTTCATAAATCTTTGGACTCAATGTGAAATGCATCAGTTGCCAGGCTCTTTCTCTTTTACTTTTTGTTGTTTGCTTTGGGCCTCTGTGTAGTTACAGAATTTCTATTCACTCTTTGATGGAAAGTTTATTCAAAAAAAAAATAAAAGTTAAAAAATGATTAATACAATGAAATGATTTAACAACCTCTTTTATTTCCCTTTCTTACTATCCCCTCAGTACCCCGGCCCAGATGAGAGAGGGCTAGCGTACCAGAGAGAGCGTACTGGCAAGTACCCAAGGAGCTCATTGGCCTGGATGCTGCACAATCCTATGGTCATAGTCAGCCATCCTGACACTGTCAAGGGTATTCTCAAAACTTCAGGTCGGTCTTTCATGATCATTTGACGGTTAATAGTCAAATTTAAATTGAAAATATTTTAAGGTTGAGATAAAAATGGAAAAAAATTCACTTAATTAGGGTTATATTAGATCAAGGGTCCTCAAACTTCAACTCCCCTGGCCACCCTGTAGGTGACAAATGTGGAACTTGACATCAAACATCTCATTAGTCAAAAACAGCCACATTCTTGCCATTCTGATAACTTTAATGTTTATGCGATTTAAAATTGTTCTCCATTTTGTTTAGTTTGTTTTCCCTGTCATTTTGTTTATTTTTTTTTCCCCGTCATTCCCCCCCCCCCCCCACCCCTCTAAAATAAGGTGTGCATAGAAATTCATTCAGTGTCTGAGGGACAGTGAAATGGCCCCCAAATGTCTCAGGGATGGTGAATTGGCCCATTGATTAAAAGAGTTTGAGGAACTCTGTGTTAGATAATGGCTTTGTTTTGGTGAATCTGGTTTCTAGAATGACTCAGAAACAAAACAAGGTGCCAGTAGGTAGCACAAGATGCCAGTAGGTGGCAGTAGGTTGCACAAGGTGGCAGTGGTGGCAGTAGGTATCCTAAGGTGGCAGTAGGTGACACAAGGTAGCGCAGTGTGGCAGTTAGCACAAGGTGCTAGTAAGTGCCAGTTGGTGGCTGAAGGAGGCAGAAGGTGGCAGTAATGGCAAATTTAAACTGCCAATTAAATCAATCATGCCAATAAATTCCTGTAGAAATAAAAATGAGAATGTTGACACATAAGCTGAGATAATCAGGGCTCCGAAGTTTATTCTGGTACAAACATAAGTATATATTTTTCAGAATCACATCTCTCTTTTGGAAGTAGCATATAATTCAATGCATTGGTAAGTTGGATTCTTTTGATCCAGTTTTTGCATAAGACATAATTTAAAATGAAACAAAATATGTTAAATTCATTTTATCAAGGCAAATATTCCTTGACTTAGAGCCCAAAGGTGAAAGGATTTACAATCTCATCCGGCCCTGGGTTGGAGACGGACTGCTAACAAGCAAGGGTGAAAAGTGGGCTCGAAACAGACGTCTCTTGACACCAGCCTTCCACTTTGAAATACTCAAAAACTATGTCGAGTTAAAAAACAGGAGCGCAGACCAGCTGCTGGTAAGTTTTACATCACTTGGCTGGTTTGTTTTTGTATTGTTCCTTTGTATGGCTGGACTGGGATAGTTTTCTTGCATTTATTCAGTGTTCATAAAAGATGGGCTAATTAAAATTTAGGTTAGAAAATAGGAGTGGAGATAATCTCCTGGTAATTGTGCTACAGCTGGCTTGTAAGTGTGTGATGGCTTGCTTGCAACTGCCAAAGCTGGTTGGCTTGTAACTGTGTGATTGCTTGCTTGCAACTGCCTTAGCTGGTTGGCTTGTAACTGTGGGATGGCTTGCTTGCAACTGCCATAGTTTGTTGGCTTGTAACTGTGCCATATCCTGCTAGCAGTCTGCGGAGAAAGAGGAATTCAATTGAAACCTGAAATAATGCATGTACAATTACCATCACTAGAAAATTTGATGGTAGCTCAAAAAATTTCTGAGGAGAATAGTTATCGTGTGTTGGTGAGCTCTGTCACCTTAAATTGCCATGGCTTGTCAGGCATTTGCCATCTGAAGTTTAAGCTGTGAATCACCCAATAGAAAAAAAACAAAAAAAAAAAAACCCAGAAAAAAAGAAAAAAAAAAAAAAGATAAAAAACAGTGCTGTATTTAAAATGGGGTGGGTTTTTTTTGGTAGCTATTGTGGCTTTTGTTCTAATTTGTGCACTCATTAGGAGTAAGTAGTGATTGACTACTCAAGTTCAACTTCCTAGCCCTAATAGATTTTTTTTTAGCCAAACATATGATTCCAACTGACTATTATTTTGTTTGAATATATTGACAGAGGCTATAAGCATAGTATTATATCAATAATAATGGTTAACAGTAATATATCCTGCTTGAAAAAAAATGTGGGAAGCTTGAATCTCACAAGAAAATGTTATGAGGATGGTAAATTAAAAATTTTTGTGTGTTGTTTAATGTTGTAGCTGAAGTTCCAGTATGCATCTGAGACACAGAAGCCATTCCGGGTGTTTGCCAACATCACAATGTTCACACTGGATGTCATACTGAAATGTGCCATGTCTTATGAAACTGGCTGTCAGAGTCAAGGGTAGGTAAATGTGGGATGCAAATGCCCCCCCGCCAAATGGTAGATAACTCATGCAGATAGAAATAAAAATTTGTCTTTTTCTTGTTAGAACTTTTTTTTTTTTTGGTTGATGTTGATTAAAAAAAAGATTAAATTATAGATAAAATAAAATAGCTATCTATCTCACAATAAACCTTCTTGGATTACAGGGAGAAACATCCGTATGTGCAGGCTGTTAATGAAATGTCTGAGTTGATGGTGACCAGATTTTTGTGAGTAAATTTTTATTGCCTGTAAGGTTTACACCTCTGAAAACTTAAAGGAAACTCTGATCTTCTGAGACTTTTTGAAATGCGATCAATTTAAAAAAAAGTCATGTTTATTACATTTTATTTATACCTGCGATATACACTCTCATTTGATTTAATAGCAGTGTTTCATGATTTATATATAGTGTTGTGAATTTTACTTTTTGTTCATGACTAGGAATGATTATTTAATAATGAAATTTCACAACGTTCAGACTTCAAGTAAATTAACACTCAGCAAAATGTTCTCATGTAATTAGCAAAGCTGTCTTATGCAATGTGCACAGGAAATAGTTGTAAACCAATTAAAAACTGACATTGAAAGTTCATGACTGACCTAGCCGCAGCACAAAATCCTGATTTTTCAATTTATTTGTATGGCTCACATGAGGATGAACATGGATTTCCAGATCCAGGGCTTTACCATGGCAGAAAATGCATTTCTTCCATCCTACACAATCTCAGGAACACATTTGTGCAAAAAAATATTTCTCAAATTCTTCATAATAGCAGACACCTCACCACTTATGACACACTACATTTAATTACTACAATAAGTATATAAATCTTACCAAGAGAAGACTCATTGAGTGGATTGCTTAAGATATCATTGTTGCTTGTTTGATTAATGTTTACATTTATGTGTGCTCCAGCCAGCCGTGGTTTCACTCAGACTTCCTGTACTTCCTAACAGCAAAGGGCAGGAAGTTTAGAAAAAATTGTGACTATGTGCACAAGGTGGCTGAGGAGATCATCTACAAAAGAAAAGAAAAATTGGTGAGGGTATTTTGTATGAAGTACCGTACACTCACTCCTTCAACTTCATTCCTTATTCCTCTCTAACATTTTGTCAGTTTTGTAGGATCCTAATTAATGAGACACTAACAATTTGTTTAAGTAAAACAATATATGTTAAGCTTTAATTAAGGCTACACAAAATACAAATTTAAACATTTGATGTGATAAAATTTCATAATAAGCTTTAATTATGGTTACACAAAATAAAAATTAAAAAAATCAATGTGATAAAATTTCCCTTAAGCACTGACAAATCTTGTTTCTGTATTCAGGTTAAAGGATATCAAGTTTTGTTCTTATGTTCTTCAATTAAAAATATAAAATCCTATCTGCAAACAAAGCAATAATTAATGCTCTAAATAAAAGCATTTGTGTTAAAGAGTATTTTTAGGAATTTATTTAAAAAAAATGGTATATTTATTTATTAATCCAATTTTCATTGACAAGCTTCTTAAATCATTAGAGAAAGGAAGGTCTTGTACATGTCAACCGATCACATCGTAGATGTCTTGATTTTCTGGACATTCTGCTGACAGCCAAAGATGAAAATGGCAATGGACTCACTGATGCTGAGATTAGAGATGAGGTGGACACATTTTTGTTTGAAGGTGAAGAGCAAAGTATCTTTTTGCACGCCCTCCTCCATTGTTGCTGTGATGTCTACCTCCATGTAGCTTTAATTTTCAGAATGTGTAGTTTTTACAAAACCAAATTTAATTTTAAAGCATCTCAGTAATTTAAAAAAAAAACAGACATTCAGTGAATTCTTTTAGCCATATCAGGGCTTTATTAGTTCTCATTTAGATTTGTGACTTCTGGGCAGCACACTGGTAAATTCATACAGTTTGGGCAACATAAGAATTTTAATATCTTTCAGTCCTCGCCCTGTGAGAAAGAATTTGTCCTGAGCAGGCCGATCCTAAGTATCTGTGATGAAGAGGGTGGGATATATCCAAAATTTGTTTAGTTTTACAATAACATCTTCCTTCAAATATTTGTTCCTGTGAAGAATGTTTAGTTTGTGTTATGCTCCTAGCTTTCTTGATTAGTCTGTTTATTCCATGTTTAATATCAGACGTTGAATTCCCACACCAGCAGTTAATACTGAAATTAAGTAGGCTTCCAATTGTTGCACTGTAGAACAAGTTAACGACTTGTTTGTTTACGTAGAAATTGTACAATTTTTTAATGTAGAAAAGTCATTGGTTGAATTTTTTATACAGTATTTGGCTGTGCTCATGCCATGTTAGCTTATTATTAATGATCACACCTAAGTACTTATTTGTCCAGTTAAAGATTTCTGGAAGCTAATATTGAGAGTATATTCAAATATTATTTAAATATAAAATTACCGAAACTAAAAAAACAAAAATCAAAATTTATTTTATTTTCTACAGGCCATGACACTACTGCCAGTGCCATCTCTTGGGCACTCTATTCAATAGCAGAGCATGAACAGATTCAGCAAAGAATTCATGAGGAAATAGACAATCTGATGACCAATAAAACAACGTCAGATATTTTATGGTAAAATTTGAGCCCAACTTAAACCAACGATTGTATTTCTATATCTTTTGACTCGGGGGCATTTCAGTAATAACTCATTTGTGCGATGACTTCTTTGAGAACTACTTGAAATACAATCGCAGGCTCCAGGCTAATTTGCAAACTCTGTAACACTTCAAAGCCCGTCACACGGGATTATCTTAAATCATGCTTTGCTTCAACTTTTAGGGCGCCATCTTATTTCTACTTACATTAGAGAGTACTTAAAATAATTTTGTTTAGGTTTCATCCCATTTCTATCAATTAAAATATTACACCTTACACAACATTCTCTGTTAGCTGCTCATAGTTTTTTCCTCCCGTATGATCAGCTTAAGATCAGTTCAAAGATTTCGGTCAGTAGATTTATAAATTTGTAAAATTCTTACACCTTCTCCTCCCCCCACCACTTCCTTAAAATTGTGTGGTATGCCAAAAAGTAGAAAGAATTTCAGTAATACATGTGATAATAGTGTAATATTGTTGAAAGTGTTCTATGTTTATGTCAAGAGACACATGGTTAGAAATAATGATGTTCATTGGCATTTTACTGTAATGGATATTTTAATGCAGTGCCCTCAACAATTTCAGGGAGGACTTGTCCCATCTTCCATACTTGACCATGGTCATCAAAGAAGCTCTCCGCCTCCACTCCCCCGTCCCTTTCATCCAGCGGGATTTGACAGAGGACACAGAGATTGACGGGAGAATGACCCCAGCTGGGACGATGGTCAACATAATCATCTACAATGCCCACCACAATCCTACCATTTGGGAAGACTCCTTGGTAACGCCTCATCATAAGTTTTAAAATATTTCACTGTGATTTTTAAAAAAAAAATTTGGTTGTGCATTTGACAGCTTTGTTAAAAATTTAAATTCAGTAATTAAAAAAAAAACAACAACTTTTATGTCACAGAAATTCAACCCTGACAGATTTTTGCCTGAGAATGTTGAGAAAAGGAGTGCTTACGCCTTTGTGCCATTTTCAGCCGGACCAAGGTAAGCGAGGCTAGGAGGGTAGATATGTGGATGAGAAAATATATAACTCACTCCTGAATTACTTTTGATACCTTATGTGCTGTTGTTAAAATCCTTTTTTTTTTGTCTTTTAAAAGCCAGTTGTATCTTAGGAAAGCTGTGAATTTGTCACCAAACACTTTTGTTGCTTGAAACAGGTTGAAAAAAGTAGTTTTGTTATGTCTGAAATAAAATTGATTGAAATTAACGTTCCATATTTATCCTCAGGAACTGCATTGGTCAGAACTTTGCCATGGATGAGATCAAGATTGTGCTAGCTCGTATCTTACACAGGTAAGTGGTCACATGTAAGTTAGCTCGAATCTTACACAGGTAACTAGTCACTTGTAAGTTAGCTCGTATCTTATACAGGTAAGTGGTCACTAGCGTTTTAGCTTGTATATTACACGGGAAGGTGTTCATCTGTAGATAACCTTGCTGGTCACTTTACGAGGTTTATTAAATTCAGTTTAAATATAAAAAATAAGCATAAGTTCTACGTCCAAAAATAAAATTTCTGAATTGAAATGAATTACCAAGACTTGGCGCATAGCCTGGCAGATAGTTAGGATTTTTTTGGTCATAAGTTTTATCATAAGCCTATAAGGTTTATCTATACAAAGCCCTACTCAAATAGTATGAACTTAACTGCTTCCCAGATTCAGCATTAGGTTAGACCCTGGACACAAGGTGGAGAAACAGGAAAGTATTGTGATGAGGGCACAGAATGACATCCAACTCATGGTCACAGACAGGCAGAGCTAGGACACGGGACAGGCAGAGTCAGGACACCGTAAAGGCAGACATGTCCGAACTGTGGCTCAAATCTTGTGTGTTAGGACCGACTTCAGAGCCTGCGCATCTCTCAAACAGTAACCAAATGTTTACCTTACCTCATAATGAATCCCCAAATTTATCAAAGCTGCAAGGAAAAGCATGTTCTAATATGTTCATCAAAAATGTTTTTGTAATTATGATTAACAAAATAAACTAACATAATTTTTTAACAAATAAAAATAACAAAAAAAAAAAAAAAAAAAATAATAAAAAAAAAAAAAGAAAAAAAAAAAAAAAAAAACCCCAAATTTATCAAAGCTGCAAGGAAAAGCATGTTCTAATATGTTCATCAAAAATGTTTTTGTAATTATGAATAACAAAATAAACTAACATAATTTTTTAACCAAAAAAAACAAAAAAAAAAAAAAAAAAAAAAAATTATCACAAGATAAAAAAAATTAGCTGAAGTTATTTTTATATAGCTTAGGCAATAAATTTAAATCCTAAGCTTAATGATTTCTTTTATATTTAGCACATAAAAAGAATAATAATAATAATAATAATATGTTACATTGAAAATACATAATTAAAACAGCTTTTGCCATTGCAATAATTCAGACAAAAGATGCAGTATTATTTCCCTTGCATACATAAAGTTCATTCTTTTATTGTTGCCGTTATAACCATTGTGATACTGATCAATTTTTCCAAGAGGTATCTTATAGAACCATTATGATACTGATCAATGATTACCCGTGGTATCTTATTTGTATATAGATGTATGAAATTTTTATGTAATCCCGGTTCAATTTTACAAATTTATTATGCATTTCTATTAAAAGTATGTTAGATGTGTGTTGTGTATAATTTGTTAACATTGTCAAGACAAGAGTAGCAGTATAAAAGGGTGCATAAAGGATGGAAAGTTAAATGCCTAAATTTTGTATGGAGATAAAACTGTCCTAAAACCGGCCTAGGCTCTAAATTTTAAAAAAATACATTGGCCACCATCAAAAAAATTTACCAAACTATAGAATCTAGATGAACAATGAAGAGCGCCCTCTATATTAAGCCATGTCAAGAAAAGATTTCTTTGCCCTGCATATTGCACAGAACATTTTTATGTTTATTATGTTTCTGGCACCATGCAAAATGGAAATCTTTGGTCTGCTTAGCCAGCTAGAAAAAATGTCACCTTTGTTTTAATAGAGCACGTTCTGAAAATCACACGACAGGTTCAGTGTTTCAGCATTTTAGTTACCCATCCTGGGAAGCCCAAGTTAAATAGAATCTAATTGTTTGGATTAATTTTGTTGAAAATGATTGACTTTGAATACAAAAGAAGACAGTCATTACCGGCAGTGCTGTGGGCTGACTCATGGTGTCTCTTAAGCTTTGATGGGGCGCCTTCTGGAATTCTATTCCCCCCTCCCCCCTTTGCCCCCAATGATTAGTGTATCATTTTTAACTTTAAAAGCTTTAGCTGAGGGAGTTAAGCCGTAAAAAAATTTTGAAAGGGGTTAAACTGTATTACCTTTCTTGAGCGGCGCGGGAAAACTTCCACTGGGTAATTATTATTGTTATAGATAAATGGTTTGCATTCAAGAAAAAGTTATTTTCTCATCTCACCAATTTATTTCCTTTCTCTAATCCTTGTGCTTAAAAAAAAAAATGTTCCCTTTAAGAAAATGTTCTTTTTGAATTTCATTTTTCCACATTGACAAACATGAATGATGTCCCTTTTGTTATTTCTGTTTTTTTTTAATAGACATCATTAATTATTCAGATTTATATTTGTTAGCTATTGTTTCCAAGAAATTAAAAACTTGCAATTTTGATACACATCTACAGTAATAATTTTTCAGATAATTATTTTCTGGTTTAAAAAATATTATAAACTCTACTTTGCACCATTAGAAAAGACATTCTCATAAGTCATCATTTTATTAGTCCTGTCTAATTTGTTCACAAAACATGCAGTATGAAAAAAATGATTTTTTAATTTTAAGCTTTTATGAGCTTTCCACAAAACATGCCAGAAAGAAAAGTCATCTGATGATTAATTCATTTCAGAGTGTTCATAAAATGTAACGCCTTTCCATTGTCTGCCCGTTGCCATTGTTATCATGCGTGCCATAAAATATTATGCTTAATACATTATTATAATTAAAAATTACATTTTATAAGTATTCTTTGTGATGTTTTTGTTATAAATAGTGTTATACTTGATACAACAATACAATGTTGCTCTTTTATTTTGTTTCAATTTAATTCAGCCATAAATAGCAAGTTGTGCAATGCCATTCTTAAAAAGTATAGGTATACTTAAATGTCTAGAACAACAAACAACAAGAGGAAGAAATATGCACAGAAATACGTTTGTTGTCTGTATTAGAAGTGTTGTTTCCTGAAAGAAGTAATGAAAGAGCTCCCTGACCAGCTAGACCATCTTGCATTATAATTTGACTAGACAAAACTATACTTTGCCTAGACATAACTATACTTTGACCAGACAAAACTATACTTTTGACTCGACAAAACTATACTTTGACCAGACAAAACTTTACTTTTGACTAGACAAAACTATAATTTGACTAGGCAAAACTATACTTTGACCAGACAAAACTATACTTTTGACTAGACAAAACTATACTTTGACTAGACAAAACTATACTTTTGACTCAACAAAACTATACTTTTGACTAGACAAAACTATACTTTGACCAGAGAAAACTATACCGTTTGACCAGACATAACTATACTTTGACAAGACAAAATTAAACTTTAACTAGACAAAACTATACTTTGAATAGACAAAACTATACTTTGGCTAGACAAAACTATTCTTTGACTAGACAAAACTATACTTTGACTAGACAAAACTATACTTTGGCTAGACAAAACTATTCTTTGACTAGACAAAACTATACTTTGACTAGACAAAACTATACTTCGACTAGATGAAAAGAAAAAAAAATAGCAAAACTGAACTTAGGTTTACAGTCTTGAACAAAAGAGACTTTTCCAGACTCAATATGTACAATAGGAAAGGCATCAGACATACATACAGACATCGCAAACATACGGTGACAAAAAGTGCACACACACACACCATACCCAAACATACAACGACACAACGTGCAAACAGATTTTACCCAATTCTGCAAGCACACACAACCAAATGAACACACAGGGTACACTAATGTGCACACAAATGTTGACACACCGTACCCAAATAGGCACACACGCCGTACTCAAATAGGCACACACGCCGTACCCAAATAGGCACACACGCCGTACCCAAATAGGCACACACGCCGTACCCAAATAGGCACATACGCCGTACCCAAATAGGCACACACACCGTACCCAAATAGGCACACATACCGTACCCAAATAGGCACACACACCGTACCCCAATAGGCACACACACCGTACCCAAACAGGCACACACACCGTACCCAAATACGCACACACACCGTACCCAAATACGCACACACGCCGTACCCAAATAGGCACACACACCGTACCCAAATAGGCACACACACCGTACCCAAATAGGCACACACACCGTACCCAAATAGGAACAAACGCCATACCCAAATAGGCACACACACACAATACCAAAATTTCCACATGCACCGTAACAAAATATGTACATACATTGTACCAAAATGTCCACATGCACCGTAACCAAATATGTACATACATTGTATCCAAATGTCCACATAAAAACACCGACTGACACAATTTAGTATGAAAAAAAAAAAGAAATAAAATTAGTTGAGGCAGGCAAACAGCACACAGAAGAAGTCTGAAGTGACAAGAAGAAGTGTGAAGTGATAAGAAGAAGCCTGAAGTGACAAGAAGAAGACTGAAGTGACCAGAAGAAGACTGAGGTGGCCAGAAGAATAGTGAAGTGACCAGAAGAAGACTGAAGTGACCAGAATAAGACCGAGGTGACCAGAAGAATACTGAGGTGACCAGAAGAAGACTGAAGTGACCAGAAGAAGACTGAAGTGACAAGAAGAAGACTGAAATGACAAGAAGAAGACTGAAATGACCAGAAGAAGACTGAAGTGACCAGAAGAAGACTGAAGTGACCAGAAGAAGACTGAAGTGACCAGAAGAAGACTGAAGTGACCAGAAGAAGACTGAAGCGACAAGAAGAAGCCTGAAGCGACAAGAAGAAGCCTGAAGCGACAAGAAGAAGACTGAAATGACCAGAAGAAGCCTGAAGTGACCAGAAGAAGTCTGAAGTGACCAGAAGAAGACTGAAGTGACCAGAAGAAGACTGAAGCGACAAGAAGAAGACTGAAGCGACAAGAAGAAGACTGAAGCGACAAGAAGAAGACTGAAGTGACAAGAAGAAGCCTGAAGTAACAAGGGTGACTACTATCAAGTCATTTATTAACTCAGGTCTATGGACGTGAACAACACAGAGAAGAAGACTGAAGTGACCACAAGAAGACTGAAGTGACCAGAAGAAGCCTGAAGTGACAAGAAGAGGCCTGAAGTGACAAGAAGAGGCCTGAAGTGACAAGAAGAAGCCTGAAGTGACAAGAAGAAGACTGAAGTAACAAGGGCGACTACTATCAAGTCATTTATTAGCGCTGGTTGACGCAGTACGAACCTGGGCGTCGGTTTTTATCTAAAAACGGTCGATAAGCCGGTAATTGTTTGAACGCCTTTAAATGAACTCGTTCCATTCACACGGCGTTATCTCCCATTAGCATCCACGGGGAAACGATTTAGAGCCGAGAACTAAATAAAGGGTTCTCAAAATGTGTAATTTATTATTTTATTTTTTTTTAAATGTTAGGTTTTTGAAGTTCTTTAATACGTACACCTGACTGCGACATAAAATTATAAAAATAAGTCCTTAGAAATATTTTAAAAAATACATCTTTAATTCAACGGTTTTCTTCACCTAAGTTCACACTGCATACATTTATAGTTATAACAAACACACGCACACAGTAAATACATTTCAAGGAACCATGATACATTATGATAGGAATAGTTAATAAAGAGATAGTTTAAACAGTGGCAGTATAAAATAAAAAAAAAAGATCTTTGTGATGTAGGCCAAGTTCAGGGACTTTGACCATGTTTTCTTTTAAAGCGTCCCACAGACGTAGGTGTGAAGCTCTGTACAAGTAACCCATTACCCAAAAAAAAAAAAGTTTTACAGTTTTGAAACAACAAAGAAGAAGGCTCTAAGCCGAAACGTCAATATCTTGTTCTCCTGTCTATTGATTCAAGCTTTAAGATATCTTGTTGTCCTGTCTATTGATTCAAGCTTTAACACACCTTGCTGTCCTGTCTATTGATTCAAGCTTTAACACACCTTGCTGTCCTGTCTATTGATTCAAGCTTTAACACACCTTGCTGTCCTGTCTATTGATTCAAGCTTTAACACACCTTGCTGTCCTGTCTATTGACTCAATCTTTAAGATATCTTGTTCTCCTGTCTATTGACTCAAGCTTTAATATATCTTGTTCTCCTGTCTATTGACTCAAGCTTTAAGATATCTTGTTCTCCTGTCTATTGACTCAAGCTTTAAGATATCTTGTTCTCCTGTCTATTGACTCAAGCTTTAAGATATCTTGTTCTCCTGTCTATTGACTCAAGCTGTAAGATATCTTGTTCTCCTGTCTGTTGACTCAAGCTTTAAGATATCTTGTTCTCCTGTCTATTGACTCAAGCTTTAAGATTCTTGTTCTCCTGTCTATTGACTCAAGCTTTAAGATATCTTGTTCTCCTGTCTATTGACTCAAGCTTTAATATATCTTGTTCTCCTGTCTGTTGACTCAAGCTTTAAGATATCTTGTTCTCCTGTCTGTTGACTCAAGCTTTAAGATATCTTGTTGTCCTGTCTATTGACTCAAGCTTTAAGATATCTTGTTCTCCTGTCTATTGACTCAAGCTTTAATATATCTTGTTCTCCTGTCTGTTGACTCAAGCTTTAAGATATCTTGTTCTCCTGTCTATATTAAAAAAAAAAATCCTAACCCCCACCCCACCCCTTTTTTTTGGTCCTACACCACTGTTGATAGGGAATAAAATCATATTTAATTTAATGTATGCACTCCACAGAGAAAAAGGGTGGGGGGTGCCAAAATCGCCTATTTACCGCTCCTCTCCAGGTGGATTCCCCCCCCCCTATATTTACAGGGGCGGCACTGTCAGGCTTCGCCCCCGGGTATCGCTTTTCCTCGGCACAGTCATGCTCTTTAGTATCTTTCCCTGACGACATTGATGCAAGGGGCAAACTTTTAGTTAAGACATGGACTCCAGTTGATAGCATTTTTAAAAAAAAATGTATAATATTAGAAGAAAAAAAAAAGGGGGGGGGGGGTTGAAAAAGAAATAAGAAAAAAATTTCAAAATAATTTGAAAAAAAAATAAAGTGTTTGATAAAATGTCTTGGATTCTGAAAAAGGATGAAAAACAAATCGATTTTACATTGATGCAAGGGGCAAACTTTTAGTTAAGACATGGACTCCAGTTGATAGCATTTTTAAAAAAAAATGTATAATATTAGAAGAAAAAAAAAAGGGGGGGGGGGTTGCAAAAGAAATCAGAGAATAATTTCAAAATCATTTGTAAAAAAAATGAAGTGTTTGATAAAATGTCTTGGATTCTGAACAAGGATGAACAACGAATCGATTTTCGAATATGCTGGCAAGACGTAGTATTTACATAGTAATAAACGAACATGCATTTTGTAAGTCGAACACGATCAATAATTCTTCAACCGGGTTAAATCGTAAAATTAAATTCGTTCCTGCGACGTCCTGACGTTAAATGTCTGAACGTAATCAAGAAAATCGAAAAATCACGTTGATTTTATTACAGGTTACACGGATTGTCAACCGTTAATTTACTGCGACAACGAACAGTGAACTATTCAACTGCTTTAGTTATGCTTTAGTCTACTTCACATCATAGAAACATTTCGCTTTAAAGAAATCAATAAAAAAATATTTTTTCCCCACTCCTCATCATATAAATATTTCGTTTAAAAGAAATCAATAACATTTTTGCTTGCTGTGGTTTAAGAGTTTTTGAGATCAGGGCAGTGCGGGAGGGGGGGTGAAGGAGCCCACCCCCACCCTGGGTGCCATATTCAGGGGCGTGCCAAATTTATTATTTTCATGCACAACATGTTTTTGGGATTAGGGTGCCTAAATTGAGGCTTTTCCCCAGGCGCAACTTTTGCTTGCCACCACCGTCTTTGGGATACCAACAATATTTTTGAGGACGTGATGAATGTATAAGAAGAAACAGTGGCGTACCGGAAAGAACTCTCCCACCCCCCCCCCAAAAAAAAAACCCCGCTTATATCACACATATATAATTAGAAATTATAATGTCACAACGATCGCCCTCGCGCCCACCGTAGATACGCCACTGAGTTTAAACAAAAATATAAAAAAAACATTCAGTATCTATTCTGACTTCACCCGCGCCCATATCATCCTGAATTCGACACATTTTTGGTTGCCCTAATGATGTTGTTTTGAGTTGGAAATAAACTATTAACATCTAGCTGTGACGTCAGAAATAGCTTACAATGCTTGGTTGTTGTTTTTTGTTTTTTGAGGGGGGGGGATTATTAATCTATATCATTTACAGATGTAATCTATTAATAAAACTGTGTCTGGTGCTGGCGATGGCCTTGACCCGCCGCCTATGAGCTCGGCCGATGGTTAAATATCGNATCTAGCTGTGACGTCAGAAATAGCTTACAATGCTTGGTTGTTGTTTTTTTTTTTTGAGGGGGGGGGATTATTAATCTATATCATTGACAGATGTAATCTATTAATAAAACTGTGTCTGGTGCTGGCGATGGCCTTGACCCGCCGCCTATGAGCTCGGCCGATGGTTAAATATCGCATGCGATATGCTATACTGTTTATGCCAGGGAGAGCAAAACCATTGGTTTAAACTAGTGGCAATCGCAACAAACAAACCAACATATATTATGCGTCATACCTTGTGGAAAGTGGCAGTCACAGAAGATGTAGGCCGATACAGCCCTAATGGTGGGAGTCTACCCACTGGACATTAAACCCACTCTGAGTGAATTCTTGGTGTTGAAAACCCCCAAGAACACAAAAAACAAAACCAAACCAAAACACCCCACTTGAAGCCAGCTGACCACGCCGTAGTTCAAACAACATTAGCACAATTTCACAATGGTGAGTTCACCAGAACACTTTCAAATCACTCTGCTTCGTGTTTCTGTCAAACACTCCCGTAAATTGGGACAAGTTACCCTATGCTGATATCACTGGCGTGCAGTAGAATTGATTTTATCAGCCTACATGGCGACAATGGGGCACACTGGAAAGCCACCAAAGGCCACCGAGTGTTCAAAAAAAAGTAATAAAAAAAATTCATTCTTCTTGGAATAACAACAATTATATTGAAATTGATTCCGCTTATGTTGAAATAGACAATAGATGGGGTTCTATGTTGGTTGTCAGCGTTCTTTGTTGGTTGTCAGGGTTCTATGTTGGTTGTCAGGGTCTTATGTTGGTTGTTACGGGTTCTATGTTGGTTGTCAGGGTTCTTTGTTGGAATGGGGTTCTATGTTGGTTGTCAGGGTTCTTTGTTGGTTGTCAGGGTTCTTTTTTGGTTGTCAGGGTTCTATGTTGGTTGTCAGGGATCTATGTTGGTTGTCAGGATTCTATGTTGGTTGTCTATGTTCTATGTTGGTTGTCAGGGTTCTATGTTGGTTTTCAGGGTTCTTTGTTGGTTGTCAGGGTTCTATGTTGGTTTTCAGGGTTCTATGTTGGTTGTCAGGGTTCTATGTTGGTTGTCAGGGTTCTATGTTGGTTGTCAGGGTTCTATGTTGGTGTTCAGGCGAGACTCTGTATTGGATGTCACCCGGGCTACTTCATGTGGTATATTCAATAAAGCCTTTGTGTTACATATAAAATAATCTTACTCAAAGGTGACGAAATATCTTAATTGATTTACTAGCCAATAGAATGTTTATATATGAACAGCACCGTTTTCGTTGGCATATCAACTCGTCGACACGGTAAACTTCACGTACACGTGACCTGGGAGTGGAAGAGAGGAAGGGGGGTAGGGCTGAAAAATGAATTAAAGTAAAAATGATCCAAATTTTTAAAATGATATCTACTCAAATAAAGAGATAAATGAATTCACGAATACATTTAAAAAAAGAAGGTTTAACATATAATAACAACATTAGAAACGTAGGATTAAGAAGAATATAGGAGACATATTTTTAAGTTGCTAATCTGGTGGCGTCATTGATATTTCTCCGAGAACCACTGGTACACGCAGCGCTTATTTTGAGAACGATTCTGTCAGTAATTATCTTTCTGTAATTTGCCATTAAACGTTCGCATGAAGGCCAAATGATTTATTGTTTCACTAACTTCGATTTTTATTTTTTTTAAAAAGAAAAAAGTCCACATCGTTTCAGTAAGCCAACCGTGACGGACAGCTAGATCACGTGCTGTGCTAAACCCACGTTTTGACCTGCACACCCGCCAAGAACTGGTTGAAGTACGATTAATTTAGATTTTTTTTTTTTTTTTTTTTAAACAAAACTAACCGTGAATTGGCGAATAATATTGTTTCTGTTCATCAAACATCTCGTTTTTGGAACAAGGTTTTGATGTTTGGCGTTGTGAGTGGAATTCAAGTTGGAGGCTGACAGACTAGTTACTAGTGTCCTGTCTTAAATGGTCACGCGCCAGTGATATGGTGGTGTAGAGGAAAGGTAATGAATGTTCTTTATGCAAAGTCACGTTTTTAAAAAAAAAAAAAAAATATTTTCTAGGCAGAATTTTGTGTGAAATGTTTTATAGAATTTCTGATTTAATATCAAAACGAAATGGCGATAAAAAAAACAACAACAAAAAATGCCACTCTTCATTTCATTCATCATTAATATCACGGATGTTTGTGTTTTAGCAACTTATCAAATCTTATAATTCCCTATGGACAATAAAAAACGTGTTAAGAAATTTTAAAGGGGCGCAACTATAATACAATATTAATATAAACCGTTTACCTCTCTCATCAACAATTTCTAATGTTCAAGATGATTTGAATTGAAAAAAAAACTGCGTATGCTGAAAACCAAAAAAAAAAAAAAAAAAAAATATTTAAAGGTTGCATCTCTTCTTAGCGTTAGTTTCAGACATTCGAATGGAAATGTGATTGATCGATGGTAATCAGAGATCCTTTTCTACACACAGCTCCACTGTTGTCAAATACAATTTTTTTTTACACCAGTGTCTTGAATCCATTTCTATATTTTTTTGGAACATAAATCATTTGATCAAGACACACCTCCTACAAAAAAAAAAATCAACAACAACGGGCTTTTAAAAACAAATACTTATAATAAGTACAATAGATCTTACAAAATAAATTTTTAAAGTGGAATAAAGTCGGGTTTATACTCGTAAAAATGGGGTATACACACCTGCATAGGTCAAGTGATCTCGCATTTCATTCTAAAAGTCCTTCGTCCATTTTTGCGCAGAAAAACCCCCCAGTCCTTACTGGCTTTTGACTCCAATCAGCTGACACCGTTGTTATAGCTGTTAGACTGAACGATATGGACCATGCTTATATAAATCTGTGGTATAAATATAGACTGGTGTTATCGGGTCAATGGAAGGCATCTAAAATCCATTTTTACATATAACAGAATCGATTTCAAACATTTTAAAAAAATCTTAGATTAACAAAAATTAAAACAATTTTCCAAGTCCTTGAAATAGATATTTAAGAAATATTAAGTCAGACTTTTCTTTTTCAAAAAAGGATAACTATATAGTTGCTTACGTTTCTTACAGGATTTGGGATTTGAGAAATTTTTATCATTTATATTATATAGGCCAAACCAAAACCATTTATAAGCCTATATAATATAGGCCACACCAAACCATTTTTATCACCTATATAACATAGGTTAAACCTAACCATTTTTATCATTATATAACATGATCAAACCAAAACATTTTTATCATCTATATAATATTGGCTAAACCAAACCCCTTTTTATTGTCTATATAACATAGAGCAAACCAAACAATTTTTTCCTTCTATATAACATAGTCCAAAACCAAACCATTTTTATAAGTTATATAATATAGGCTCAACCAAACCATTTTTATCTCTATATAACATAGGCCCAAACAAACCTTTTTTATCATCAATATAACATAGGTCAAACTAAAACATTTTTATCATCTATATAACCTAGGCCACACCAAACCATTTTTATCAGCTATATAACCAAGGCCACATCAAATCATTTCATCATCTATATAACATAGGCCACATCAAATCATTTTATCATCTATATAACGTAGGCCAAACCAAAAACATTTTTAATCTATATAACATAGGCCAGACCAAACAATTTTTATCATCAATATGACATAAGTTAAACCAAACAATTTGTTCATCTATATAAAATAGGCCAAAGCCAAACCATTTTTATCATCTATATAACATAGACTAAAACAAACAATTTTTTAATTCTTTATACAATAGACCAAAACCAACACATTTTTAAATTCTATATCATGTATACCAAGCAAATTTTACTCGCACTTTTCCATGATCATAGAGAGTGTGTATTTTGTGCGAAATTAAATTAAACATATTTACTTATATTTAAAGAAAATTTTAAAACTCATTTGTTGACACACCTGAAGTGCATTTTGCTAGGGAAAAAAATAACTAGCTTTACAGATTACGTTTTCATATCCTTAATCCATTTGTTTTGTTTGGTAAAATATTGTTATCCACATAAAAATATTCTCAATCTCGTTCTTTCAACTTTTTCACGAAATGTAAACAAATCATTTTAAATATAAACATATTTTTATCCTCATAAATGTGTGCCCACCCTTAATCCTTAATGTATATTTGGAAAAAAATTGGAATGTTCTTGTAACGCATGTTCTGACATCATTGTAACTTAGTGGGTTATGTCAGTAGCATGGTTACTTGTTTTATGTTAATACTTCAGGATGCCTGCTAAGACTTCTTCGTTCTTCCACTTATTATCCAGGCACGCAAATAAGAATACTGAATCCTGGTTAAACTTACAGTACTTTATTGAATCACAGTTTACACTGATAATCTTAATAATAATCCTTGCATGAATGTAATCATTTCACATATATATATATAATATTCCATCACTCAGAAAGACACGTCCTCACACTGCTATAACTCAGCTCAACTGTCCTATATCTCAACTCTAACTCAACTGCTCTCAGCTCTAACTCTACTCTCCTCTTTTAATCAACTCCACTCCCCTTTTATTACCTGCAAAGGGTGGAAAACGACCGCTTTGACAAAAACATAATTTACTCTCCAAAAACGTGGAGCTCACATTTGCTTCTCAAAAATACACTACACTCTCCTCGTGGCAAAACATGGTCAACACAATTCACTGTTCACTCATGCTACCTCTCTGTTTTCTTGTGACAACATAGTCCGTTACGGTTCTTAGTTTAATAAAAATTATAATAATAAAATCTTAGCCACTATTTTCCCCTTCCCAACTTCATGAAGTTGTGAGGTGTGGGTATATTTATATTAAACGTGCCCACAGTGTGTCAACGCCCTTGAACTTCATTGTCCGACATTACTGTAGCACGCATTTATTTATTTTGAAAGAAAATAAAAAAAAAACTTATTTTTCATGACTGCAATATCATCTGATTTAATATAATTTTTTTCACTTTTCACTGAAATGTGTTTGAGCTAGAAAAAGTTATTTACTTATTTCATTAGATTTAAAACTATCGATATACCAGTTTCAGGTGAGTAAACTATTTGAACTTTGAGATATTGCTTGGTCATTAAATGCACCCATTCATTCTGTGGCGTATCTTGTGCTGCTCGAGGACGCAAAATTACAGCCCCCCTCCCCACATTCCCAAATATTTTATTAAGGATTTAATAAACATTAATAAAATCACCCTGGAGATGGCAGTCCCCTTAGTAATGTCATTACACAATTTTGTCTAACCAGAGGCGTAGCGAGGGTGTTTGTCGCCCGGGGACAAGATCCATTTTAAAGCGCCCCTTTTTATTTTTTTCAACTCTCAAACCCATTATTTTCACCAATAAAATATTGAGCACATTTTGGCGCCCCTAACTAGCTGGCGCCCGGGGACATATGTCCCCCTTCCCCCCCCCCCCCCGCTCCCCCTCTGGCCCCAACCCACCCATCTTAATATTCAAATGTCCCAGTCCCAACCCACTTTTACCATGCAATTTCCTTCATTTGCTTTTTTTTTTTTCTTTTTTTTTTTCGTTTCTTCCATTAAAAAAAAATTACATATTTATTATTATAATTTTTTTTTTTTTTAGAATTCATCGCTTATTTCCATATATTTAAAAATTTTTTGTTCATCTATTTGGAAATTGAAAATCCATCCCAAAGGTCAATCTGTAACATAATTGGGCTTTGAATTTCTGATATTAAAATGTAATTTACGTAGACTGTTACCTGAATAATTTAGGAGCAGCTAAATAGTTTGGTTAAAAATGAGTTTAAAGTAACTTAAAGTAAGGACTGTGTGTGGACTGAATGAAACGCTCCAGCCAGAGCAATAACATAATTTGTTTGGTTGGGTAGCTTGGAAATCATGGAAACAGCATTAGCTTTGAAGCATTAGCTTTGGAACATAACATTGTGATTTATGTGCTAAAATTTATTATGTCACAATATGGATTTGGACGTATTTTTTTTAACTAAAAAAATTACTAGATTTATTAATGTTGTCTTACATAGCAGGCCAACACTTTAAACATAAATATCTAAAAATCAATTTCATTATCGCAAAAATAAATGGCGTACAGGAAATTGAGGTAAATGTAACTGGACGAGAGCTAAAAGAACAAAATCAAACAATTTTGTAAGCAAATATTTATTTTTTTACAAAACTACCTAACGCTAAAACCCAGTGACTCACTCTCTAAACCCCGCTGCCTTGATTACAATTTTTTTTTTATCTGATAAACAATTACGCGATTGGGTCTGCAGCTATCAACAGTTTTATTATTTAATCAGTACAATTTTAGGAAAGGAAAAAAAAAATATTTTTTTTTCTCGTTTAGCACTTGTGCAAACACTACGCTTCGATTTATTCATCTGTTTAATAAGGAAATACCATTACATTAGGTGGACTTATGGACACAATTATAGGCCAATCATAAAGTGAGTTTCTATAAGGCTCCACAAGATTGTAAAGCTTCAGTGTGTAGTGCTGGCTCTAAGTTTCTATAATGTACAAGTATTTTATGGCTGGAGTTGTGTGTCTGAACGTGTTTTAGATGACAGATTTTCCATCGGACATAGTGCTCACCCTCTGTCGTTTAAATGGCATAGATTTATCATGGCAACTGACATATGTTTCATCCATTGGATAATTTATTTGTGCCACCTGATCGTTAACTATCAAATAGATGTAACAGACGGCAAAGTACAATTTTTAAAAAAAAAAGGATAATTCTTGGAGTTGAGTACCTGAAGACTGGATATGATTCTGATATTTGCCGGAGACAGAAAAAAAAAGTTGAAAATTAATAAACTTGGAAGCCTATTAAAAACCAGTTTAAAGAATTACCCACATTACATCATTATGCGAAACAATATCAACAAATAGGATGGCAACTGTGTTAGAAATATTCCGATCGTTCTTTTTGTGGTGATTCGATGTAAATGTAATAAAAAAATGAATTAGTCTATATTAGACTACTTGTTGGTAGTATTGGATGACTAAACGATTGAACTTAAGACTTGATGATAGCATTGTAAGACGATACGATTAAACTGTAGACTTGATGATAGCTTTGGACGACTAACGATTACACTTAAGATTAGATGGTAGCATTGGACGACTATACGCATTAAACTCAAGACTTGATGATAGCATTGGAAGAAGATACGATTAAACTTAAGACTTGATGATAGCATTGGAAGAAGATAAGATTAAACCCAAGGCTTGATGACAGCATTAGACGACATTAGGGGTCGTTCGCAAATTTCGTCACGCCAAAAATGACATTTTCAGACCCCCTCCCCCTGACCCGAAGATTCACAAATTCTTCACCCCCCCCCCCCTAGTGTCACGTCACTATTAAAAAAATTCAAAACATACATAAAATTTTCAAGCATTAGACGACATTAGGGGTCGTTCGCAAATTTCGTCACGCCAAAAATGACATTTTCAGACCCCCTCCCCCTGACACGAAGATTCACAAATTCTTCACCCCCCCCCCCCTAGTGTCACGTCACTATTAAAAAAATTCAAAACATACATAAAATTTTCATAACTAAACTAAGATTTTATTTTAGTCTCTAATATTTACCCAAATGGATGTGGTATTATTTGAAAACTGTGACGTAAAACGCAAAACAACAAGTCCTCCCCGATCCGAAAGGAAAATTGCCACAACAGTTTTTGCGTCATTTTTCGATATGTGCAGAAGGTGTGAACGACTGATTTTCACGGTACTTATAATATCTTAGGCAATCTCGACCTCAAATTAATGTTTTTAGAATTAATTGAATTAAGATTTGTCAAAATTAGAAAATTTTATACATATAGAAAAATAAAAATAAAAAGTGTGACGTCACACATTTTTTACCCGCCCTCCCCCTGTCACAAATTCTCCCACCACCCCCTGAGCGTGACGTAATTTGCGCACGACTCCTTACGATTAAACTCAAGACTCTTTCGTGCTGTGAAAATTCATACATTTAATGACTTGCTGAAAGTATATTTTATTTTATTTCTCTTCAAGAAAAGAAACTATTTATAGATAGATTACGACACATATTTAATCAATGATTTTTTTTTTCTTTTTTACTTTCAAACAGATGCATTGATAAAAAAAAATGTGGTTCACAGCTAAGCGTCATAACTTGAATGGAAAAACGCTGGACAATAGGATCGTGTTTCTATTGATGACTGTGACAGCTTCATTACCCGCACTTTCAAAGTACACTTGGATCCACGTCATAGCTGACTTTCACAAATAAATATCCTGGCTGTCTATCTGTCGCCATCTTTGAAATCTTTGAACTAAGGAAGTACTGTTAAATTCTCAATTTGACACAATTTTTTATGTATGTGTTAGTGAGTGAGTGAGTGAGTGCGTCGTTCAACGTCTGGTGAAAACATGAGACTCACCGAAATAACGGCCAAATGAAGGCCAGCACCTTCGGGCTGGGGGGTGGGGGGAACCTCAAAAATGTATAGGATTTCTCATTCAACTGGATTTTTGTGTTTGATGACTCTAATGAAATAAAAGGTTTTACAGGGTGAGAATTCCTATTCACAGGAACAAAGTCAATATAACATTATCCAAAAGAGGAGTTTCATATTTACCCCCCGGCAATAGTAGTTTTGTCGCTAGGAAAAAAACAATACATCACCTTCGTCTATTCCCATACCTGAGAGGAAATGTTGATTCAAGTAGAAGTGTTTATCTGAACTTTTCTGAGCCTGGAATCAAAAAAGGTAAATAATAAAACCATGGATACTCTTTTACCAAACGTCTCCAGTAATTTCACGGACAGTACGGCATATGAACGTTTTTTCAGTTACTGGCTGTTTGTCGTTTTTCTCGTCCTATTCATTCCTTCCGCCATCTTCAACATCTTGCTCATCGTCACGGTGGTCAACCATCGGGTATTGAGGACCCCGACGTCTGTGTTCATGTGTTCCCTGGCCGTCAGCGATTTCTTCTACGCTATCGTCGTCAACGTCTTCGCCGGATATGGTGTCGTTGATCAGACGTCACTATTTCACAACCCGGTAATAATGAAGTTCCTTGAAAACAGCTGGTGGTTCACAACCATGGCCCACTACAACTGCTTTGTGGCCATGTGCGTCGAAAGATGGCTCTACATTGCGAGACCGTTTCTTCACCAACGCTTCGTGGGTAGGAAGTTCATCTCTGCGTGGATGATATTTATATGGACCGTATCCGTCATCTCCAGCATTCCCTATTCGATTGTTGAAGGGTATGAGTTTGTTTGTTTTGCTTACGCCCTTCCCTACGCCCACATTGTGTCATGCGTCGTCGTAGCCAGCGTGTACATCCACATCGTGGTGATCACGCGCAGGCAAATCAGGGCCATCCTGGCCACAGCGCCACAGGGAACGCTGAAGGAAAATTCGTCGACTTCTCGTCTGCGTCACTGGAAGGCCGTCAGATTGCTGTTGGTGGTTTTCGGGATATTTTTGGTGACCTTGACTCCGTATGTATGTTACAGCTCTTTGACCTTCAACGGGCATTTGCCACAATCACACGAATTAAGTAATTACCTGCTCTTGTTGAGCTCATTGCACTACACGAGCAATTTCCCAGTGTACATTTCTCTGCACCGGAAGTTTCGCAGCGTGGTGAGAGCACGCGCGTTTGTCATTGTGGGATTCTTTAGAGCAAATAACAGAATACATCACATGACGTCGAATTCCTACAGCTGAGCTAGAGTGGCTCACATGTGTTTGTATAACATTTCAGCTTCAAAGCGTAGAATCTAAATGAACATATTCCGCATGCATTTTCTAGGAATGTCAAAAGTTCTTCTTTGACATATGATGTCACGCAGAGGGTGTTTCAATAGTGTTAAACTTATACGGGTAAATAAATAATAGCTACTCTGTTGGCTTCGTTTTGCTGTTATAATTTAAATGATTTTTCTTCAACTTTAATCAAACGCATTTCTTTGCAATAAGCTTATTTCTGTATTATTTTCAGAGATGTTTGTGTTTTAGCAAATAATCAAATCTTATAATCCTTTGGCACAGGAAAAATGTGTTAAGAAATTTAAAAGGGACGCAATCACGATATGATCTAAAAACGAACCGTTTCCCTGACGTTGCCCTCTCACGTCAACAATTTCTAATGTTCAAGACGATTTGAATGGGGAAATATCTGCATGTGCTGAAAATGCCAAACTGATTGAAAGGTTGTCTCCTCTTAACGGTAGCTCCATGCATTCGAAGGGAGATAGGATTCTTTGATGCTGATCAGATAGCAAGCCTTCCAACCCCTAGTGCAGGATTCCCTCACAAAGTGGCACTGGAGATCAGTGAAATTTCCTCATCAACACCAGGCACAGAAACATTGCAAATCCCATCTACATCCATAGGAGCCAAAATGATCAATAAATTGATCGTGGGCCCTTAAGATATAGAAGAAGAAGATGTCCTTTTCTACACACTGCTGCACTGTTGTTAAGTACAATTTTTTTACTCCAGTGTCTCGAATCCATCTCTCTCTCTATTTTTTTTTACCGCATACACATTATTTGACCAAGACTCAACCTCCTACAAAATAACAAATCATTAAAAAAACCAGCAACAACAACGGGCTACAACGAGTACAAAAGATCATTGATTACAATTAACGAAACCAATAACACATCGCTTTATTCTATATATATTGATGATCCATATCGTTCAAGTTAATCTCGTTATAGGCTTTCCGAATTCAATTATAAATATCGTATTGTTTTGAAAATTGGCCGTCCCTGATCTTACTTTTTGTTTTTCGCATATATCGGTATTTTTACTTATTTAAATTTTGCTGCTTCACAAGTTGAAGGACTTTAATAACACTGTATTAAATTACCTTTACATGGATATAAAGTTCTATAAATTGAATATAGTTATTGCTAACAATTATGTGCAATCTGTTTTCAAACTATATTTCATCATAAAACCATTACTGTTAAAGTAGTGTGTTAATTATAAAATGTATAATAGCATCAGGCTTTAAAAAAAAAAAATATTTAGTTTTTAGCATACATTTTAATGTACCTGATTCCATCCATGTATATTGAGTTATATAAAATGATTTTTGGTTTTGTTTAAATATTATTTTTTTTTAAATTAGGAATTTAACATTTGCATACAACTAGTGGACGGTTCCTCATTTATTATTAAATCGAGTGCGTTTCTAATTTTGTAACACAGTTTCGGTAACAACAGAGTAAAATGAACTTTTTCTTAAATGAAACTTTGCCTTTATTTATTAAGTTCCAAACGGCTTTTCTCTTTTTAATGTCAGAATAATTAACAATCTTCCTCAGCTACTTGAACGCATTAAAAAAAAAAATTACAATTAAGTTGATAATCCAGTAGAAATAAAAATATATAATCTAGTTATAGCCCGCCAAACATTGGCGACAGCAATGCGTGAACTTCCCGTCTACTAAAGTTACTTGACTAAAACGTGAACTCAAGTAACGCACATTTAAGAATCCCAATATTTGCTACACCCCTTCCCCCATGATACGTCACTGCACACTTTTTATTTCATGCCCATGAACAATATTTATATTCTCATGTCCCAACCACTTTTAAACCGGATATTTTTTACACAATATTTAAATTGAGACAGTTTCATTTCCGAAAAGAAAATATCACGCACCAAACGCAATTGCGTTATTAAATATATATANAAAAAGAAAATATTACGCACCAAACGCAATTGCGATATTAAATATATATATATATATCATTTAGCGAAGTTATCGGGAATTATATTTTGTGCGCTAGTGAACTCATTATTGAACCACACTCTGGCGTATCTATATATAGCCTGCGTGGTGGTGGTGTTTGACTTCTGCTGGCGAATTATATATATAGATATATAGTTAAAAACAACGTTTAAAAAAAACAAAACAAAAAAAAAACAACAACAATAACAACAAGAACTAGCATTATCTTGCAAATTACATTTTTTGGTAGTAGTTAAAAATAAAGTATATGGAATTGATAAAAATCTGTTTGAAAGTATGTCATAGAGGACATTTGTAATTGATCTGAAGCAAGTCATAGTAATTTGAAAATCTAAATCAACATTTTAATCAACTGAAGATTTATTATTTAAACTTTATTCTGATATGATTTCTCTCATATAAAAGCACAAATGAATATCTATAGGATGTCTTTGTAAACAACTCATGTCTTTTTAATATCATTATGCCGGTTATTTACGATTTATAAAAAATACCAATTTGGAAACCCATAAAAATGTAAAACCAAAAGAGTTTTTTTTTCTTTTTGACTTTGGTAAAACTTGTAAATATTTCGCAATGTATCCTAATGCGGCTGCGCGGCCGCACAGTAATCTCACAGACGCCGCGCAGCAGTTTTGAGTATTCGTGCAGCAAATTTCCATGTACGCATGTGTTTGTGTTTCTGGGCTGTAAAATTTTGCACACAAAAAAAGTCTGTGAATTTAAGTTGATATTAAAGTTGTATTTATTATGAAAAAGGACTTGAGCGATAGGTAAACCTCGTCATTTGCTTACTTTGAGTGAAAGAACAAGAACTCTCTTAGTATTTCAACTTTGGTGACCTTACCAATATCGTCTTATGTCCCCTGTGCCCGACCATGAAACACATGAGAAAAGTGTAACCTAGAAATAAATCCGTGACTAATTGCATAAACTTAAACGTTAATGAACACATTAAAAATATATTAACATAAACATCAATTTATCATAATTTAAAAGATAAATGCTCTCGGTGTTCATTTTCTCAAACTCCCCTGGGGCTCTGGTTTAAACGGAAGTCAAGCCTCAAATCTTTTTATTCTGGCGTCTGCTTTAAACATTTGAATAATTGTACTAGTATCTAACTGAGAGCCGACTAACTTGATGAATTGACTTTCCACTGTACTGAAAGCCTCGCCGAGATTTGAACTGTGTTCCATATGTTAACTGTGCGGGGTTCCACCAACCAGAGATGTAAACGTTTCAGTGTGGCACCCAAATCAATCTCAATAATTAGGCATACATTTTTAAGACGTTTACATAAGGTTGTCATTCTTCGGGTCGGAAAACGTCACAGCGCATCATGTAATGTTGCTATTGTTGACAATGTTTTCGTGAACCATGGCTGCCAACAATGTTTTTTTTTAGCATAAATATACCATTAACAATTTGTTTGTAAACTCTTTCGTCCAATAAAGTTGTCAACATGTTTTGGTATTGGGTTAAGGCCCACTTCGCTGACTCACAATAACGTAGATTAACCACAACCCCCCCCCCCCCCCAAAAAAAAAAAAAAAAAAAAAAAACAACAACAGCTGGTGAGACTGGCCGAACGGAATTCTCGGATGATCTATTAATAGATTGTTCTATTCTTCTGTTCGCCTTTACTGGGGAGGCGTCGCAGGGCGGTAGAGTTGGCGGACTGCCACAAGGTGTGGGGGGGGGGGGCCCGCTGTCCGTTCATGTTGTTAATTTTTAGGGCATCCCTGAGACAGTCAATCAACCGACGACGTGGATTTCCTCCCCTCCTCAAACCGGATTGCCTGCCACTGAAAGCTTGCACAGCAGGTTGGTTGAAGGGCATTCTAAACAGGTGGACAAATCAATCGTTTTGTCTTTTGGCCATGCACTGGCTGAGAGGGTTGGCACCAGCCACTTCTTTTAGTAAGCGAGATTGGCCAAACTGGATGCCCGGATGCTCTATTAATAGATTTATGCTACTTAATGACAAACAATATTGTACATTGTCAATCTCTCACCCGCTTTTGCAAAAAAAAAAAAAA
>CAXITT010000550.1:138653-173918 GCA_964033795.1 Lymnaea stagnalis
GAATTTCAAAATATCTTAATATTTCATTTTCGGTTTCGGCTTCGGTTTCGGCCGAAATTCATTTTTAACTTTCGGCTTTTCTTCGGTTTCGGCCGAAAGTCATTTTTAAACTTTCGGCATTTTTTCGGTTTCGGCCGAAAGTCATTTTAAACTTTCGGCCTATTTTCGGCTTCGGCCGAAATCAGAAAATCACTTTCGGTCGGTCTCTACATGGGATATTTACTTATAAAATGTTTCCATAAAAGTGTCTAAATAGATTGCAGTCAGCTCCATCTAGCGTTAGTTAACCTAGAAAATGGCTGACTCATGCATTGTCATCGGGAATACAAAGCAATGCTATCTTCCAGGGCTTAAATTTTGCTGGAAATGAGGGGGGGGGGGAATCGATAGCACAGTTTGAAAGCGACCAGCATATCAGTGACGTCTCTAAAAGTACCACTGTTATTTCCTTTCTTTTCTCCCCTGATGGATTTGAAGAGATGTACCGAGTCGAAATCGTAACAGAAGTTCCAGAAATAATAATTAATTAATGATTTTTTTGGTGGGAGAGCCAAAGACGGTATTAAAAAGAAATAAATTATCTTTGATTACTTACAAGCCCTGAATTATTTTCTAAAATATCGATACGTTCCCCGCTTTAGTTTCCAATTCATTCTCAGCAACGCTTCTCAGAAAAACAATTGTATTCTACTTAATGCCTGCCATCCCAGGGCTCCTATATTCACAGTGGTGCCTTACATTTACAGTGATGCCTTGCACAACAACAGTGGCGCCTTAAATTTACAGTGATTCCTTACAAAATTATATTGGTGCATTTTATTCACAAATAGAAAATTTTAAAAAGATTTTTTTTTTTTAAAGCCTGTTGAAAAGTTATATATAGCTGAATCAGACTCATGATAGAAACAGGAAGTTGGCACAGGGATGAAAAGGGGAGGGTGGGGGGCCTCCTTATATTTTTAAAACGCATTAAAAATAACCAAATAACCAAAATTAAAGGATATTCAATACCATGGTTTTTAGAAACTAAGTAAACACGAAATACGAGAGTTCAAATTGGAAAAAAAGGGTTTTAATTAACACTGAAGACAGATTCTTAATTAAACAACCCTTATATACACAGTTTTTCGTATAAATCGTTTATTTAAATAAAGTTTGTACATAACTTCTTCTTCTCGTATATCGGAATTGTTTTGAATCTTCTACAGCCTGGCCCATTTTAGTATATTTTGTATGGTTTTAGTGTAAGCCTGGCCCATTTTAGTATAGTTTGTGTGGTTTTAGTGTAAGCCTGGCCCATTTTAGTATAGTTTGTGTGGTTTTAGTGTAAGCCTGGCCCATTTTAGTATATTTTGTGTGGTTTTAGTGTAAGCCTGGCCCATTTTAGTATAGTTTGTGTGGTTTTAGTGTAAGCCTGGCCCATTTTAGTATAGTTTGTGTGGTTTTAGTGTAAGCCTGGCCCATTTTAGTATATTTTGTGTGGTTTTAGTGTAAGCCTGGCCCATTTTAGTATAGTTTGTGTGGTTTTAGTGTAAGCCTGGCCCATTTTAGTATAGTTTGTGTGGTTTTAGTGTAAGCCTGGCCCATTTTAGTATATTTTGTGTGGTTTTAGTGTAAGCCTGGCCCATTTTAGTATAGTTTGTGTGGTTTTAGTGTAAGCCTGGCCCATTTTAGTATAGTTTGTGTGGTTTTAGTGTAAGCCTGGCCCATTTTAGTATATTTTGTGTGGTTTTAGTGTAAGCCTGGCCCATTTTAGTATAGTTTGTGTGGTTTTAGTGTAAGCCTGGCCCATTTTAGTATAGTTTGTGTGGTTTTAGTGTAAGCCTGGCCCATTTTAGTATATTTTGTGTGGTTTTAGTGTAAGCCTGGCCCATTTTAGTATAGTTTGTGTGGTTTTAGTGTAAGCCTGGCCCATTTTAGTATAGTTTGTGTGGTTTTAGTGTAAGCCTGGCCCATTTTAGTATATTTTGTGTGGTTTTAGTGTAAGCCTGGCCCATTTTAGTATAGTTTGTGTGGTTTTAGTGTAAGCCTGGCCCATTTTAGTATAGTTTGTGTGGTTTTAGTGTAAGCCTGGCCCATTTTAGTATATTTTGTGTGGTTTTAGTGTAAGCCTGGCCCATTTTAGTATATTTTGTGTGGTTTTAGTGTAAGCCTGGCCCATTTTAGTATAGTTTGTGTGGTTTTAGTGTAAGCCTGGCCCATTTTAGTATAGTTTGTGTGGTTTTAGTGTAAGCCTGGCCCATTTTAGTATATTTTGTGTGGTTTTAGTGTAAGCCTGGCCCATTCTAATATATTTTGTTTAGTTTTAGTGTAATACTGGCCCACTCTACTATATTTTGTTTAGTTTTAGTGTAATACTGGCCCACTCTACTATATTTTGTTTAGTTTTAGTGTAATACTGGCCCACTCTACTATATTTTGCTTAGTTTTAGTGTAATACTGGCCCACTCTAATATATTTTGTTTAGTTTTAGTGTAATACTGGCCCACTCTACTATATTTTGCTTAGTTTTAGTGTAATACTGGCCCACTCTACTATATTTTGTTTAGTTTTAGTGTAAGCCTGGCCCACTCTAATATATTTTGTTTAGTTTTAGTGTAAGCCTGGCCCACTCTACTATATTTTGTTTAGTTTTAGTGTAATACTGGCCCACTCTACTATATTTTGTTTAGTTTTAGTCTAAGCCTGGTTCAATGTTTTACGTTTTATGTCAAAATACTTAAAAACCGTGACAGTTCATGACAGATTAAACAGTCAAGGCATGGATTGACCGGATGTTTGCCTGCAGCTATGCAAAAAAAGTTGGTCAATGCAATATTGAACTCTGGCAAACACCCATACTCACCAACATATTTATACACACACGATTTTGAATTCAATCAATTTGAAGAAATACATCAATGAAGACAAAACACTAAAACAAGATATCATGAATGGAAATGTGAACTTATGACAGCAATAAAACAGTATTTCATTAACTGTTGCTTCACCAGAGGTTTGGACCAACACGGGATGACACCCATACAAGAGGGGGGGGGGGGCGCAAAATGGAAAGTGCAAATTTAAAAGAGTTCGATCGGGTCGGTTTCATAACATAAAAAAATAAATAAAGTTCAAGAACAGAGTGCAACCATAATAGAATGCTACCAGCGCAGGGTGTCATCAGAACTGGGTGCCACAA
The DNA here is from genome assembly GCA_964033795.1 of Lymnaea stagnalis. Taxonomy (NCBI): domain Eukaryota; kingdom Metazoa; phylum Mollusca; class Gastropoda; family Lymnaeidae; genus Lymnaea; species Lymnaea stagnalis. The sequence continues at coordinate 141,835 of CAXITT010000550.1, forward strand.
GAAGAATGCCACCAGAGCAGGGTGTCATCAGAACTGGGTACCACCAGAACAGAGTGCAAAAAAATAAGGTGGCCCCCCCAGATCGTTGCTTCATTAGAGTGGTTTGCAAACAGAACAGAGCAGGATATTTCACCAGAGTAGAGACCGACCGAATTTCGGCTTCGGCTTCGGTGCAAAAAGTGACCATCTGATCACTTTCGGCCTAATTTCGGTTTCGGCCGAAACTGTAATGTTAACTTTCGGTTTAATTTCGGTTTTGGTCGAAAGTCATTTTAAGATTTCGGCCTAGTTTCAGTTTCAGCCGAAATCAGAAAATCACTTTCGGTCGGTCTCTACACCAGAAAATGTAAATGAAAGGATTGCGTTCAAGCTTAGTAAATGAATAAAATAGCAAAACGGGGTATGTGTGAAGCTTGAATAAGATAACAGGACAAAAAACAAGGACGTTTCGGCATAAAGCCTTCCTCAGCCAACAGTAGAAATGAAAATATAACAAAAAATAGAGCGCAGTTGACAACTCAAGACGTATCCATTCATGTCACCAGAAGTGGGAACCAGAGCAGGATTTCACCAGAGTATGATGTCACCAGAGTAGGATTTCACCGGAGCAGGGTGCCACGAAAGTAGGGTTAGCAATCTCTCNGGGAGGACACCCGTACAAGGGGGGGGGGGGGGGCGCAAAATGGAAAGTGCAAATTTAAAAGAGTTCGATCGGGTCGGTTTCATAACATAAAAAAATAAATAAAGTTCAAGAACAGAGTGCAACCATAATAGAATGCTACCAGCGCAGGGTGTCATCAGAACTGGGTGCCACAAGAAGAATGCCACCAGAGCAGGGTGTCATCAGAACTGGGTACCACCAGAACAGAGTGCAAAAAAATAAGGTGGCCCCCCCAGATCGTTGCTTCATTAGAGTGGTTTGCAAACAGAACAGAGCAGGATATTTCACCAGAGTAGAGACCGACCGAATTTCGGCTTCGGCTTCGGTGCAAAAAGTGACCATCTGATCACTTTCGGCCTAATTTCGGTTTCGGCCGAAACTGTAATGTTAACTTTCGGTTTAATTTCGGTTTTGGTCGAAAGTCATTTTAAGATTTCGGCCTAGTTTCAGTTTCAGCCGAAATCAGAAAATCACTTTCGGTCGGTCTCTACACCAGAAAATGTAAATGAAAGGATTGCGTTCAAGCTTAGTAAATGAATAAAATAGCAAAACGGGGTATGTGTGAAGCTTGAATAAGATAACAGGACAAAAAACAAGGACGTTTCGGCATAAAGCCTTCCTCAGCCAACAGTAGAAATGAAAATATAACAAAAAATAGAGCGCAGTTGACAACTCAAGACGTATCCATTCATGTCACCAGAAGTGGGAACCAGAGCAGGATTTCACCAGAGTATGATGTCACCAGAGTAGGATTTCACCGGAGCAGGGTGCCACGAAAGTAGGGTTAGCAATCTCTCGCAGTACTCTTATTTAGTCTACAATTACGTTTCACGAAGTTTGTCTGTTTCTTCATGTGTGTGTCGCTCTTCTTCATGTGTGTGCAGCTTTTCTTTATGTGCGTGTATAGCTCTTATTCATGTGCGTGTAGATTTTCTTCATGTGCGTGTGTAGCTTTTCTTCATGTGTGTGTATATTTTCTTCATGTGTGTGTAGCTCTTTTTCATGTGTGTGTAGTTTTTCTTTATGTGTGTAGCTCTTCTTCATGTGTGTGCAGATTTTCTTATTGTGTGTGTAGCTCTTCTTCATGTGTGTAGCTCTTCTTCATGTGTGTGTAGCTTTTCTTCGTGTGTATGTTGCTTTTCACCAATGTCAGAAATCAGGCTTTCTGGTCTTTAGATTTTGTAAATTGGAAATGATAAGTTGAAGTGTTAAATGTTGATTTTGATGAAGTGATCGACATGTTTGAATTTTTGAACACCATTCAATTCAAGTTTGAAGTGTTTAGTTTCATATTTCAATTTTTTAAAATTTAAACTTCTGTTTTCTTCTTACGTGCTTTGTTGCGTTAGGGCTTAATTTACAAAAGATACAATAACTTATTGAATAAGCGAGTCTGCATGATCTGGTTAACAACTACAAGGTGCAGTTTGTTTGTTTGTTTGTTTTTTTTGTTTTTTTTTTGGGGGGGGGGGGGGGGTCAAACAAGAGGGGGCTGACACCATGAGCTTACCGCATCGGGTGATTTACAAAAGATACAATAACTTATTGAATAAGCGAGTCTGCATGATCTGGTTAACAACTACAAGGTGCAGTTTGTTTGTTTGTTTGTTTTTTTTGTTTTTTTTTTGGGGGGGGGGGAGGGGGTCAAACAAGAGGGGGCTGACACCATGAGCTTACCGCATCGGGTGACAGTAACCCTAGTGACGTATTTGTCGGTAAGTCTTATCTCTGTCCCTTGAACAGGGCAGTCGTGAACCCCGGGGAATTTAATGCACTGAGGCCTTCTATTCCTGTCTTACCGATTCGAGTAACGTTAAGAGCAACATTTTGGGCCCAGGTTTGGCCCATGCGTTACTACCAGAAATTCTTTAAATTTCATCGGAAAGGAAAAGAAGCGAGGGGGGGGGTGGTATCATAATGTCACCCTTGGCAAAGATCTGACTCCATCAGCCCCACTATGCATATTATACATAACTTCATTCAGACTTTTGCACCTTATTGGTGAGGGTATGCTTTTGGCACAAGCTTAGTTACGCCCCTTGAATATAATACAGTCCAACTTTACATCTACCAAGCTAAATGAAACTCACATAGTTGTAAGTTCGATGAGAAAATCATTTTATTTTTATTAACATCTATTGATCTTTTTTTTTTTTTTTTGTAGCTAAAAAAGGTACCGGTACCGTCACTTTGATAGGAGAGGGGAGCAGAAATTGAGGGCACCGAAGACTCCCAAACGAAACGTGAGTTGGGGTTTGGGGAGGGGCCAAGGTGAGCCACTCCACACATTTTTGTATGCATTTAAAATGCAGGGATGCACACCTGAACTTTAGTTTTGCACCATTCTTCACTTTATGGACGAGCTACAGAAGAGATGCTTGAGGAAATTTAGGTTCCATTATGGTTATTTAAAAAAATACTTTTTAAATTCAAACTTAAAAAATATAATAATTCTGTTCAAAATAGTTATTCGTAAACTACACAACACAATAACGGGAATCTATACCCTTCACTACTACACAACACAATAACGGGAATCTATACCCTTCACTACTACACAACTCAATAACGGGAATCTATACCCTTCACTACTACACAACTCAATAACGGGAATCTATACCCTTCACTACTACACAACTCAATAACGGGAATCTATACCCTTCACTACTACACAATAACAGGGATCTGTTGCCACACCAGGGATAGTGTGAACCCGGCGGCACACGGCATGGCACCAAAATCCAGTACTTGTTCCGATGACGCAAGGATAAACTCTAATCTTTTGTAATGCCAAACATTATTTTGGGCACGACTTCATAATGATATGTACACAACTTGCTGAAAGATTCCATATTTTCTTGGGTCAAGCATAGACAGAATCACATTTTTCCAGATCACTGACCTCGGCTGACATTTTAAAGTTAAATCCCACATATTGTGTTCTTTACCTCGGGTGACCTAATTTATCCATTCTTCAATATAATGACAATCATCCCCGGGGAACTAGAGATCTTTAAAAAAAAATAAAAAAAAAATAAAGTTAATGAATCGAACAAACACAAGAGATAAAAGCAACGCCAATTGGAAAGGAACTCCCGGAAAGCGTGAGAGATTGATAAGTCTGCTGTTGTCTTTTCAAATTAGTTTTTTTTTTGTTTTTTTTTAAACTTTCCCCTAGACGTGATGGAGAGCAAGCTTGTGTGTTTTTTTAAAACATTATTTTATTATAGTCTTGGCTATCACGTGGTTTACCTGTGAACGGCCTGGACATATATAGGCCTGCTCGAGGCTATATTATGACAAACACGCAATCTCCCTTGTCGTGTTCATTACGTGGATACATCAGTCAGGAATGTTTAAAAAAAAATATATATAATATAGTGCTGTGTTTTCCGAAACAGTTTCCCTCCCTACAACTTTGACTACATAGTGAATGTGATTCAAAATATTGGTAAACTGTGGAGTAAAAAATTAGTCGGCGAAACATATTCTTACAATGATCCACATCGCAAAAAACCAACAAAAAAAAACAAAAAACAAAACAAAACAACAACAATAAAATTGTTCGGAATTTCGATTGAGACATTTGTACTTGAGGGATTTGCTTATCGCTTTGAGAATAGATTTCCATAATCATTTGCGCCAGATTTCTCGCGCCACATTTCACGCAGGCGTATTCACGACACGTGTTAAAAAAAAAATCCAATCAGTTTCCATCCAACTCAAACCCTAATCTGAAGCATTCGATTCAGTCAGAGGCTCAAAGATAACGCATAGAACTAGAACAGAGATGCTCAAAGATAACGCATAGAACAGAGTGTCGTTTAAAATATTTGAAAACGTTAGCTCAAAAAAAATAATATTAGCGAGTGTTCTTATTTCTGGTTTCCAAAAGTAGCTCAGCGCCTGACAACATCACCGTGCTAATTAACATAGCCTCAGACTTTGACGTCAGGTAAACACTTAGTACGTAAACATTGAAAACAGGGATTGCTTGATGTTCAGCTCACATAATTACGCCGCCAATCAACACGATGATTGACAAGGTTGTGTTCAATTATACAAACTTGACATATGTTGACGACACCATCAACTCGACAAACTACACATGTGTAGGGGATGCCGTCAACTCAAGAAACAGCACATGTGCAGCTGACGTTCTCAACTTCAAAAAACGACACATTTCCTGCTGAGGTCATGAACTCAAAAAACTACACTTGTTTAGCGGGCGTCATCAAGTCAACAAACTACACACGTTTAGTTGACGCTCTCAACTTCACAAACTTCACACGTGTAGATGACGCCATCAACTCAACAATCCCCGCGTTTTATTACCCACTCTACATGCACATCACGTTGGTCGCCATCTTTGTCCCGACAATCATTTTCAACGTCATCACCCTGGTTGTCTTCCTGGGCCACCGTCAACTCCGGAACAAGTCCGCGGTGTTCCTGTGCTCCGTCGCCGTCAGCGACCTGCTTTTCGCCCTCACGGCCTTGGCGTTTGGATGCCTCGGGCTGACGGACGTTGATCTCAGCAGCCGTGACCCCGTCATCTTCAAACCGCTCGATTACTTCTGGTGGTTCTCCACGGCCGCCAACTACGGCTGCTTCCTGGCCATGTCGCTGGAGCGGTGGTTTTACATCGCGAGGCCGTTCGCGTACGGCCGGTGCATCGGGAAGCTCTTTTTCGCAGTGTCGGTGGCCTCGATTTGGGTTCTGGCGGGCGTGTTCGCGTGCGCGACTCAAATCGTCGGCAGCGACGGGGGTTTCTTCATCGAGGTCTACCTCCTCCCCGTCTCGCACACGGTCGCCTGCTGCTTCATCTTCGCCATCTACTACCACATCGTCGTGATCACGCGGCGCCACATCGAGGCCATCTCGAAGACGGTGCCCAGGAGCTACACGAAGAACATCCGCGATCAGATCCTGACCCCGAGCCTGAAGCACTGGAGAGCGGTGCGACTGTTCCTCACCGTGTTCGTGTTCTTCGCCGTGTCCCTGAGCCCTTACGTGTACGTCAACGCCTACAAGACGTTCAACGGGAATAACCAGTTGGACGCGACCCGCATCTACCTGCTTCGCGTCTCGTCTCTGCACTACTGCGCAAACTTTGTCATCTACGTGTGGCAAAACAGTGCGTTCAGGAACGTCATAAAGACAAGGCTTGTTCACTGGGCGAAAATGTGTACAGTTCATAGGAACGTGGAGCCCATAAATACAGTGACAGAAAAACTGCAGTTCTCCAAGTAGATCTTGATATTTTTTACGGGAGGATGATGCAGAAATATATGACCCTGTTAAGGAGGGGGTGGGGCTGTTGGGCCGTTTTTGTTTTGTTTCGGGGGGTGAGGGAAGAGTTTGTTCGAGTCCCTAATAAGTCGATTTCATAACATTCATTTGTTTTACATGCTCTTACTCTCCGACAGATGTTCTGATTGTCTGATAGATGTTCTGATTGTCTGATAGATGTTCTGATTGTCTGATAGATGTTCTGATTGTCTGATAGATGTTCTGATTGTCTGATAGATGTTCTGATTGTCTGATAGATTTTCTGATTGTCTGATAGATGTTCTGATTGTCTGATAGATGTTCTGATTGTCTGATAGATGTTCTGATTGTCTGATAGATGTTCTGATTGTCTGACAGATGTTCTGATTGTCTGACAGATGTTCTGATTGTCTGATGCGTGTTTGCTATTGTCTCGTACCGTAGATGTTATTATTTATCGTCTCATACATGTTAATTATGGTCTGATTCATGTATTTAACACTGGCGGTATGATACATATAATGTGAATATACCAATGTTTGTAAATTGCAAACCAGTTTTGAAGCCAAAAATCGGTTGTTGATTTTACTAAGCCGATTACCGATTTTTTTTTACCATGATTAAAAAAAAAATAAATACTATAAATGAACACAAAACAATGAGCCATATTTTTTTTATTGAAATTAAACTTTTGCTGTCTTTAAATATGTTAAACTTTCAATTTGAATCAAGTCAATTAATTCAACATACTTCACCTCAAGACTTTCAATTGACAAAGTCGTAAGACCAGAAACTCTGAACCCTTCCATGGTGGAAAATTGTCACTAATAGTTAAAAAAAATAAAAAAAAAATGAAATGTAATAAAAATTAGTGTCAGGTTTTGAAAATCTCTCGCTCGAAGCCACAGACAAACAGATCGAGATATATAATTGTAATCTTAATGAGCGGACGGGGAGAGATTCTAGGAAGTCCAATTCAGCTATACCTGGCCTGCACAACTCAAAATCTAAGGTGGGCCGTAATACTTTGTGAAAAGCTTGTGCGGGCCATAAGAAAATAGGACAGGACTTGTGCGGGCCAAGAAAAAAATTGGACAGGGGGCAAAGACATTAAATAAATAATAATAATAAAGAATATTTTGTTACTTCGAGGGCCACATGTGGCCCGCGGGCCGTATGTTGTGCAGGCCTGAGCTATACGAATGTCGAAAAATCTAAAATTGACCATTCTTGGGCTTCGTCAAGACTTATATTTAATACCTTCCGCTGGGTTCGGGGCTGGCCTTGCAATTAAAAGTTCTTTTTCAGATAACTCATCATAGAGAGTATTCAGTTTAAGAATGGACACGAGTGACTCTTCTTCGGTTGCCCAAAGTGGCCTTTTATATTGAACTGTCTCAAACGTATGACTCTTGATATTGATATGGAGTATCAAGTGACAACCCCAATGCACTCAAGCATCGCTCTCTAGTTTCTTTCTTGCAGAATGAGTCAGGTAGGTCTTGATTTCTCCCCTGCCATTTTCTTCTTTCCTTCCAGACATCCGCATACATCCCCTCGGAGTCTGCGTACTCTGGCAACACGCTATAATGGTGGCACCCTGCAATGGTGGTACGCTGTAATGTGGCACGCTGTAATGGTGGCATGCTGCACTGGTGACACGCTACACTGCTCCGGTGGCAAACAACTGCTCTGCTGGTACCCTGCAGTGGATGCATCCTGTTCTTGTAGCACCATGTTCTGATGGCACTGTTTTGGTGGTATCCTGTTCTGTCTGCAACCTACTCTGATGGAACCACTCTATGTCTGGTGACACCATGCTGTGGTATTTTACCTGTTCTTGTGGCACCCTGCTCTGGTTGAATCCAGGTCTTTTTAAACTGAGCCATGTTTTGAGACCGTCTCAAAGGAACCCTGTAAAATCCCATTTTCCGATTTGGTGTTAGGGTGTCACCCAGTGCAGTCCGCACCCCTAGGGACGCCACTGCATGTGGGACCTCAGCTGGATGTGACCTACCAACACTGTATAGGGTGGCGGACGAAAGAGACGGAAAACTCCGACTACCAACCACATGCGGCTAAGTGCCACCCATTCATACGTGCACACTGAGTAGGGGGGAATGTTGATTTAAATATCTGTGTGGAACTGGGTCCGGGCAGCGGTGTGCTACCAATCAAGTAACAACCGATTCGTTAATTGTAGGTTAAAGAAAGAAAAAAAACAAAACATAATGTATTTGAAAAATGATTTAAAAAAAAATTGTTTTGACATTTTCAACAGCCTATTTCGTAAAAAATAGTCAACATTTAACAACAGGTTCACCCGAACCGGCTTTAGCACACCACACCGCTGGAGAGGTCTCGGCAAAAGGCGATAGGTCGTCTTAACCACGCACTCTGCCATAACTCAATTGTCCTGAAATACTGACAGCCCCATTATAACCTGTCTGTATCTCTAATAAAGACGAGACGGCTGTCACCTAAAAAATATGTAAAAATCCATTATTTCTAATTATTTTCAAAAGCTACGAAAATATCACCGTAATGTTTCGTCATTAATTATTGTCAGAATGTTGTTGTGTCTTTCATTTTTTTCTTTTTTTTTTTGGTCCTTCTTTATGAACTCACTAATTATCTCAATCAATAGTTGGTCCTTCTTTATGAACTCACTAATTATCTCAATCAATAGTCACAGTTTTGTCTGAATGACGTCAAGACTCTAGAGCGGAGGGAAAAAGATAAAAAAGAGGGGTAGGGGATAAAATGTATTTTTGACAAAGTGTGACGAGATTATCTTAATTTTGTGATACATTTTGGATAATTGGGGAGGAGAGCAGCAGAAAAAAAAAACAAACTTAAGTCCATCGCATGACTCCATGCTTGTAACGAAGCTTGTGACATAATTATTTCGTTCGGCTGGAGCAAAGATTCTCAAAAAGGGTACAATGTAGGTAGGTCTGCAACCAATGGAGGTCGCAAAAAATGTCGAAAACCAGTAACATTTTAAAAAAAAATCTCTTCTGTGTCAGTTATAACAGTCTGGACATAAATTATACCTTCTTTTTGGAAGGGGGGGGGGCGCTGGGATGACTTGAGAATCACAATGGTACATATATTGGCACAAAGGGTAGGGGGTGTGGGGGGATGGCTTGAGAATCACAATGGTACATATATTGGCACAAAGGGTAGGGGGTGTGGGGGGATGACTTGAGAATCACAATGGTACATATATTGGCACAAAGGGTAGGGGGTGTGGGGGGATGACTTGAGAATCACAATGGTACATATTTTGGCACAAAGGGTAGGGGGTGTGGGGGGATGGCTTGAGAATCACAATGGTACATATATTGGCACAAAGGGTAGGGGGTGTGGGGGGATGGCTTGAGAATCACAATGGTACATATATTGGCACAAAGGGTAGGGGGTGTTAAAATTGTACGGGTGCTTCAAGGATGGTTATGAAGGTGTGACCGTCTAGTGTATGTAAAATAAGGCTACCTTGACATTGTAGCCAATGAAAATTCCAGCTTTCTTTATGAAAAAACCCACCCTGCCCTGGCTTCTCCGTTTAGCCAGAGAATCGTCAACAGCGGTATCCGCCACGCTTCAGACAGGAATGTTGTGGTTTACTTGTGGCTGACACTAATGCCTCCCTCACCTTTGTTGGTTACAGCCAATCGTTGTGCACTTCCAACTTCCATTGCCTTATCAGTTTATTTCGGTGCAATCTTTAGTTCACGGCCATTTTATTATCTCGAACTCTCTACACACCATCAGATAATTTATTTTAGTTTATTTTGTTGTTCACTTGTTTTTTTGTTCGCTGAAGAAGGCTTCCTGTCGACACTTCCGTTGTTTCGTTTAATCAATTTTCAGCCCCCCCCCCCCCCACTTTTTTTTTTTTTTTTTTTTTTTTTTAAAAAAAAAAAAAGAGCTGAAGCTCACATTTTGACAAGATAGACTAATGTCATTTCTCTTTTCAATATTACTCTTACATTCTCATTTTAATTATTTTAGCATTTTATAGAGACATCAATCTCATGTGAATTATTATAGTATTTTTTTTTAAAGATACATGAATCTTATTTTTATTATTATAGCATTTTATAGAGATATCAATCTCATTTTAATTATTGATACATTCGATGATTCTGGACATTAACCTTTAATCCCATTGTTGCAATTTTTTTTAAAAATGAGGTATTGAGGCCTAGGTTCCACATACGTTGTCCTACTATTTCATTTACACAGCTTGAATGCAGTCCTTCACTTATCGTCTCCTAGTCATAGATGATGAATGTTGTTAAAAGGATACAAAGTGTACCTGTTAAGCCGCACATATTATAATTTGTCAGTTGGCACCCGCTATGCTGGACTGTGGCCAAACTTCTGACCAATAAAATGCCTGGTCCAACAAAAATGTTATTTATAGTCTGATTCATTTGCCACCCTCCAAGTTCTAAAAAAACCCCCCCAAAAAAACAACAAACAATAGAATAAACAATTTTCTATATAAAAAAATTTCTAATTGCCGGTGGTCTAATGATTTATTTTATATACAGTTGTAAATGCCATGATGTAAACAACCAAAAAAACCAACAAACATCAATCGAATCTGCTGTCAAGAAAATTTCAGACTTTGATGAAAACGATGAATAGATTCCATTTGTTTGCTCCTCAGCCAGATAAGAGGACGTTTGCTCTTCACAAAATCTATGGCTTTCTCTGGATCCCACTGGTGTATCTATGGATGAGATCAGAAGATTAGGAGTGAGGTCAGAAGATTATGAATGGGATCATATAGGATTATAAATGGGATCACAGGATTATGGATGGGATCACAGGATTATGAATGGGATCATATAGGATTATGAATGGGATCACAGGATTATGGATGGGATCACAGGATTATGGATGGGATCACAGGATTATGATTGGGATCAAAGGAGTTACATAAATAAATAGATCAGCTTGCAAAAGAAAAGATGACACGTTTCAATATAATAAAAAAATACATCAGACATACATGAGTCAGATAAAGTGGCAGGTGAAGTGCAAGTGAACAGACACACACACACATACATACACTCTCACCCACACACCCTCACACACCCACCCTAAAACACAGAGTAAGCAATAGGCAAAATTATAAGAAAACACACATGAGTAAGCTATAGGCAAATGACAAGAAAATACACATGAGTAAGCTCATGGGAAAATGACAAGAAAACAAATATGAGTAAGCTATAGGCAAATGACAAGAAAAGAGCTGGGACATGGAATTTCCCCCTGCCAAGTGCCAGACACTATCAGTCTCTAGAAGTTGCACTCCTCTACACTACCAATACGAACTGCATGGCCATATACTTGAGCCAGTTTCCTCCGTTATGTAACTGGGTGTTACCATTAAAAGAGAGGTCCGCTGGGACGAGCATATTAATAATGTGTGTAACTAGGCAAACAAGACCCTGGGGTTCTTAAGGCGTAATCTAAAGATTGGCAACTCCTGTGTGAAAGAAAGAGCCTATAAAGCCTTTGTCGGTCCGGTTTTAGATTATGCATCTTCAGTCTGGGACCCATTTACCAAGAAGAGCATTGACAGGTTGGAGGCGGTCCAGCGACGAGCAGCACGCTTTGTCCTAAACCGCTACAGGAATACCTCTAGTGTTGGCAGCATGCTGGAAACACTAGGCTGGACACCATTGGAGGAACGACGACGACAATCCAGGCTCTCCATGATGTACAAGATAAATAATGGGCTGGTCCACTGTTCCAGTATTAAACAGAAACTCATCCTTCTCCCCCATAGACAGCGACGAGGCCATGACAGGCAATGCCAGCTCATACCAGCATAGGAACTGCTCATTCCTGCCAAAGACAATTAGGGACTGGAACAAGCTTTTAAAAGGAACAGTTGAGGCGACAACACTTGACACATTTGCGTCTATTGCCTCAAGCCTTCCAACCCCCAGTGCATGATTCCCTCACAAAGTAGCACTTGCAATCAGTGAAATATCCTCATAATCACCAGGCACAGAAACATTGCATAGGAGCCAAAATGATCAATAAATTGATCGTGGGCCCTTAATATATGGAAGAAGAAGAAACACACATGAGTAAGCTATAGCAAAATGACAAGAAAACACACATATGTAAACTATCAAGAAGTAAAGATGTTGCAGATTGAAGTAAACATCACACGTTATCATTTAAACCGGTTGTTGTGCATATTGTTTATTCCCTTTAAGGCAGTCTCTTAAATTTGAGGCATTTTATTTGCCACCATTCTGTTAACACAGAGACACTTCCACCCACCAAGCACAATTGATTTAAGTTTTGCAAAAAAATTGATTTAGTTTGTTTGGTGAAAAACAATTTTTTTTAAGCAGAATTTGTAAACATGAAGTTGAGCCTGTTTTATAAGCACAACAGGGCACAAGGACAGAACTGCCGGTCACTCATGTTAAGAAAAAAAAGTTTTAAAATATACATGGTTTTAATTTAAAAAAAGAATGAAACTACAGAGAAGCCACTTGATTTATGAGATGGTAATTTTTGACAGCAAACTTCACCTGGATCAAACAAAGGAAAGTGTCGCATCAGGCTTACCTGCATGAGATAGCACACCGCCAACGTCGCACTGCGCGTACGGCCGGCTTTACAGTGGAGGTACACCGTGTTGCCTTCCTCTCTGTGCTCTGTCAGGAACTTCACTCCTCTGGTTATGTTTTCCTGAGTTGGTGTCCCAGTAAGATCTGTTGTGCTCAGCTGCAACTGCTCGATACCCAAATTATTCAGCTCCTGGGATTGCCAAAATATGAGGATACAAAGAATTTATCATTATGATTCAACTAGCAATTAATAAAATCATTGGTAATTTTGTTTCAGTGTTTAAAATTAAATTTTGCATTTTATTCATAGATTTAACTTATCTTCTTATTAGATAATTTGTAACTGAGAACCTGTCTTTTAAAAGAAAATGTCAACACATGGATGACAGCAAGTAATCAACAAAAGTTTAAAAAATAAATAAATAATTTTCCTACAAATTTCCTATTAAATAAATATAATAATACTGGGGTTTAACCGGGTGCAGTTTATTTATGCCAGGTCCTGGTATTTTGAGAAAATACAGGATGGGTCCATGTGTTACAAAAAGAGAGTTAACTTCTCATTTTCTATAATATAAGCTCGCCTTTAAACAATAGTCGTACAACATTCCAACAGACGGCCCTACAAAATATCTGTGGCTCTTTATTGATTAATAGTTGCCTCACGCTTGAGAAAAATAATGAAACTATTTACATGAGTTCTAAGGTCACTGTTCGCTGAGTGACAGCCTTCTTTTTCACTCAGTACAATTGATATAAAACATGTGGAGTTGGGAGAAGGGCGGTTTGTAAGAGGAAGCAGTACACCATAAGGAAAATATATATAAGACATGGTTTTGGGGCCGTTCTTAATTACATAACAAAAAAAATGACTGTTTTTTTTTTACCCCCCCTCCCTGTCACGAAGTGTCACAAATTCTTTACAACAACACCACTCCCCCTCCCCCCCCCCTGTGTCCCATCACACCTACAAAAATCAAAACATACATAAAATTTTCATAACTAAACAAACATTAATTTTATTCTTTAACATTTTCCCATAGTGTATTAAGATGTAGTATTATTAGAAAACTGTGAAACGAAACAACAAAGTCATCCACAAGCCAAATGTAAAATAGCCACAACAGTTTTTGCGTCAATTTTTTATATGCACAAAAGGTATAAGCGACTCATAATACCTATAATACCTGTGGCAATTTTGACCACAAATTAATATTTCTAAAATTAGTTAATAAAGATTTTTCAAAATTAGATTTAGTTTTAAAAAAAAAAGTGTTGTCACAATTTTTTTAACCCCCCTCCCCCTGTCACAAATCTCAAACGCCACCCTCCCCCCCCCACCCCCCCGCCTTGAACGTGATGTAATTTGCGAACGACCCCTTTGGCATTTTCATCATTGCATCCTAGTGACAAGGAGTTTTAATTTAAAGGTACGGCGATAAGGGAGATAAAAAGCTTTAAATGAGAGATGCTTAAATGTTATGATTGGTTAGTGACCTTTAATTAAAAAGTTAAAACCTACAAGATGAACAGAATCATTTGTGTCAGTCAAGCAGAGTAGCCACAAGGCAAATAAAAGCCAACCAGAACATTCCATTCATCTTCGGGTGTGTCCAGGCGGCTATAGAAAACGTACAGTTTCTGAACTGGTGTCTGTTCTTGACACTTCTTAGTTAAACATTGATCTTTGTGGAGGTTATAGTATTTAATGTAATCCGCTATAGTTTTCCGCTATAGTTTTCCATATCTTTGGGTAGTGTGTTAAAAGTATTTTATTACCTCTTTAGAATATGTTAAGTGTTTTAGCTCATAGTCTTCATTCAAGGTAACCATGGCTCTCACATTCTCTTCAGCAATGAGCTGAAAATGGATAATTTTGAAAAGAGTTAATTTGGGCCAAACAGGACTGTAAGTCTAGAGCAGTGGTTGACTACCCCCAGCTCTGGAGATACTTATGACTCTTTGAAGGAATAAATGCAGCTCTTTTGTAATACAAATTTATAATGGCTATCACTCCCCAAATTAATTTCTTAACATATATAATTTATAAAAATGGCTCCTCACTAAAAAAAATGAATGATAAGTGGCCTAATAACTTATTCCCATGAATTATAAAGGTAAAATGGGGTTTCTTGTGATGAAGCCACGTCACTTCTGAATGAGTCGCAGTTAGGGCATCATGTTTACAGATACCTGTGGTCTTAATGAACCATAAACATAATGTACAAGTTAAGAAAACCATGCCGTTAACAATTTGTTGAAGAATATGATTCTCTGGGGAGTTTAATTATACATTATAAATCATAAACATTTAGGACTTACAATAATTATATTTATTTAATGACGATAACACAAATGCACACAATTGAATGATTTAGACAGGTAAATGTGGTAGGCCTTTAAAGGTTTAGTATCTTTTAGCATTTTATGCCAACCAGTGCTTAATCTCTTCAAACAAAATATACAACTCAGAAGTTCCATGTAATATTTTTCCTTCAAAGTAATTCTAAATTTTAAAATTAATCACACCACCAGCCATTCTTAGATTCTATGTCATAGATGAAGATGTATTTTATATCAACTGAAAAAAAAAGAAAAAAGAAGACAACAAGCCATATTTTACCTTCCTTGTAACTGATTTCAGTGGCAGTGAACCAAGAATGACAGTTTCATCAATTCGATCATACCAGTGTCTGGTGGCATTTATGCACATAAATGTGTTGATGGCCACAGTTGGGTAGAAAAATATCCTTGCTAGCATGTTGATATGTTATATTTAAACTTGTGTTGAAATGATGTCATAAAAGCAGTTGAGAGTTTCTGGATTCTTGATCTTCATGTGCTCAAGAAAGGGCCTGTAATGGAACAAAAAAGAAAGAACACGTACTTAAAGAAATTTTTTTTTGAAAATTTAATAGTCAAAGGATGAATAGATAGACTCATATACATTTTAACAAAGTCAAATTGAGGGTTTATTACTAGGCCAATGTCATGATTTAAATTATTAATTAAAACCAATAGGGATGATGTTGCTTCATTTCAATAAGAACAAATGAAATCTGAGGATATGATTACTTCTGAAAAACCAATGTACAAAATTTCTGTTTCATTTTAACTTTGTTATACATAGTGTTACCATGCATCCCGGTTGGACCTTGTTTAGCAATGTTTTCCCATTCTGTTTCTTTCTCAGCTAACTAGAAATTATAAAGTCCTGTAAGACAGTCTTAGATTGATTTTCATTCACATTAAAATCAGAACTCTGTTGATTATTAAAGAGCATATTTTCTGAATCTATCATGCTAAGCATCTACTTATAAATACTCAGAAATTTAATCTTCATATTTTATAAATTTTCTTTATTTATAATAGAATTGACACACAAGATGTCAGCTTTATTGTAGGTAAGAAACAATGTCAAATCTCTTTATATTGGCAATATTGGCCAGAGGTCAGTCAAATCACATGCCATATATACTTGATATAAAGACTGTTTGTTCATAAGTTGACCCTTAGTTTTGGCATGGGAAAGCCTGAAATTGTACAAACTGCTGATAAGCCGAACCCATAAAATAATATGCCAGGGTCAGCAATATGATACCAAAGAATATCTAGGGTGAGATTATACTGTGCTAAAAATGACTGGATAGATTTCAACTGCTCATTCCCTATAGGTACTTATACATAGTCTAAGCAAAAGGAATACTGCCCATGCAAAATAGTGAAAAAACATATGATCTAATTTTGAACACTACTTTCAGTTGACTTCTGTTAATTACTTTATTCAACATTGTTTTCAATGTAGAATCAATGTACCTAGAGAAAAATATACAAATCTCTTATGATCTGCCCAAAAGGCTCCACCCCCACTCAATTATTCCTCTGAAATATTTTAAAAACAAAGTTTATGATTATAAAGTAGAGTGATATAAGCAATTAGTATTTGTGTCATTTATCACTGTCAATTATGAATTTAATCGTAGTTGTTGCATCCCTTAACATCTGAATAATACTAAGTAGTTTCAAATAAATAGTTTTACAAAATTAAATAACAAATTTTAACCAAACTGAAAAAGTTTTTAGTTGGGAATCAGAGGGTTGTCATAAGTTTTACCGGAGTTTTACATTTAAAATTGTGTGTAGGCCTAAAAATTTTATCGGTTCTCTTTATAGAATCAATAATCAATCGTAACGTCATTAATTGTATCAATAATAATAATAATAGTTATTCTCTTATTAATGCCTAATCATATGGGATTTTATCATTAAAATTAGGGCCTACTTATTAGTTATAACAATAAAAGTTATCATTATTATAGTCCATTTAGGCATAAGATAAAAAGCCTAATTACTAATATTCTTATAAGCCTAATTAAAATCTGCATTTTTAAAATTATAATAAGGTATTTAATTATTAATGTTAATTAATTGTAAATTTTATAAAATATTTTAATACTGTGTGTTTTTACAGACATATTAAAACAGTTTTCATAGACAGACAAATATTTAATATAATCAAAATAATCAAATAAGGAAAAAAAAAAAATATGTATAAAAATATGTATACAATACGACAGAAAAACTAGGACAAGAACAAGACGACAAGACGACGATGCAGGCTATATATAGATATGCCAGAGCAAGCAAGCAAGACACAGGCAAACCCTCCCTTCCCTTGCCTGCCTGCCCATCGTTGGTCTCGATCAAGACATGCGCACTGCGGTGGAGCTACCGCCCCCCCCTCCTGCACCAACCTCGCTTGCCAGCCATGCGCACAACCCAACAAGCTCGCGGCGTATGCTAAGCTGCGGGTCGGCTATATTTATATGGACGTGAAATAAAAAGAGTGCAGTGACGTATCATGGAAAAAGGGGGGGGGGGGAAGGGGGGTAGCAAAATTGGCATTCTGAAATGTGCATAACTTGAGTTCATGTTTTTGTCAAGCAACTTTAGTAGATGGGAAGTTCACTCATTGCTGTTGCCAATGTTTGGGGGGCTATAACTAGTTTTCAGAAACTCAAAAATTGAATAATATTAAAAAGAAATTAGATAGTGTGTACATTTAGGACTATATTTATAATTAAGTGCTATGGCTATGCTTCTTTCAAGTACAGGGTACGTAAGAAATTAAAATTTTATATTGAAGAACTTTGCAGAATTCCGTCCATCGACTGTGAGGCACGTTTTGATGTAGATGGCAAAGACAAAGTTTACGAAGGAGATATCGTGGGATTCATCAACAAGACCAAACAGTCTACACAGAAAATGACAGGCAGAACATCTCCATTGTCTTTTAAAATTTAATCTCATACCGGTACTGGTATGCTCGTAGTCGTAGTATTAGTCTTGTCTTATGAGTGATTTTAGTTGTTTTTATGCATTCAATTTTACATTTAAAAGAGACTTCTACTTACTTTTTACAAATATAAGAATTTATTTAAAAAATGACTTAATCATATATTTAATTAAAATACAATGAACATGTTATTTTTTTGTTTTTGCCCTTACAAATGATTATTTTCCCAATTTTTCTGTACATGATTTTTTTTAAACATATCTACAAAGAAAATTATCCAAAATAAAAAGTCCTGAGGTAATGTAAAAGTTTTTTTGTTCTTTGTGTTGTATATATGATTGGGAATAACCCTGAAAATTTTGTACAATTATCTTTAAAAATAAAAATGTGGACAAAATAGTGCAGAGATTTGGGTCACATGGTTTTGAGGGTAAAATATATAGATTATATAAGGGGCTTAAAAAAAATTCTACAAAAAAATAACTCTACTTCTATAAAAGATAGAAAGATGAAATTTGTGGTTTTGTAAAGTTTATAGCTAGCTCTTTAAAGTGATGTATCATTCATGGCAATAGGACAATATTTAAAATTTATGTCAAAGTATTAGATTTTGAAAAACTGAAATAAAAAAATAAAGGCCTTTGGAATACAATCCTTGCTTGCCTAGTGTGTGGACCCCCCAGCCTCGACATTTTTATTGACTGATTTTGATACAATATTTAAAACCTCTGTTGATAATGGTCCATAAACCCATGAAATTCCTGGTGTTGAGAAGGGAGGTACGTCTGGTCTTCAAAAATTTTACCGCCATCACACTCCGCAGTCCACACTAGCCACACACAAAAATAAAAAGACGATTTTGAGCCTTCAATGCCTTCAACTTCACTCCTCAGTTCAGACTTAGACTGCTACTCTATTTGGTCACAATTTCAATGAATTTAAATTATATTAATTTAATACGTCTATTTATATGTTTATAACACCTGTTATTTAATGTAGCACACGGCATTGAAAGACTTTAAGAGTTTAGCAACAATTGTCGTTGTTTGTTTTCCGACCATCTGCATGTGTAGAAATGTTCCTTGTTGACATTGATTACGACCCGGAAGTAATTGAAAGTTTTTATAAAACTAGAATAGGATCTTTTATTTAAGAGGAAAAAGGGTTTTGGCATAGAAAACTTGAGCCATATAGGCATAAGGATGAAGGTCTTAAAAATTAAAATGTTTAATTCAAACATTTAATTTATGAATTGAACCCTCTTGAGCATCTTTTATAGTTTATGATTACGTCTGGCTTGTGAAATTCCCACTAAAATACTAAAAACAATGGGAATTAAAGCGAATAGCTGTTATCCTGCGAGGGGGTTTAAAAAAAAAAAAGTTAAAATATTCTCCTATCTACATTGAAGACATTAAATAAAATGAAATATTGATTCAAATATAAAAAAAAATTTTTTTAGTTATTTTTAAAGCCATTTTATGTTTTTTTGATTAACTATCAATATCAGGGGGCTATACTTTTGATACATTGTCAAATTATGTATTCATCGCTAATTTCCCTTAGAGTAATTCTGAGGGCTTTCCTCACTAATGCTAAGCATTCGCCAGCCTCGTTTCCGGGTTCAACCATAGTAAACAAATCTGTGCCGTGACGTCACTTACACAGGGCAAGGCTGCAGGGAAACCTCGGGTTCACATTTTTGTGTTTTGAGTGGCAGCCGGCTGGGAGGAAAAGAAGGCACGGAGGAGGTAACAAGGGCGTTTGAAGTGAGTCGTTTATGGCAACAGCGTGCACCCATCTTCTCACGTTTCCCCGCCCCTTCTGCGATTGGCTACCTCATGGCTGATATAACCCTGCGGCTTATTTGGTACAAACTCGGGGAAGTCAGAGAAAAGATGGCGGAGACTGGCCGAACTTGGTACACGGAGCTCGATTTCGATAGTTATGTTTTGGATTTGTTGTTGCTAGGGTGGTGCACGCTATGTTTCGTCGTCATCCTAGCGGTCAACGCCATCGTCGCGGCATTCGGACCTTTACAGCGACAACCCAGGGAAAAACTCCGTGAAACGATCGAAGGCGAGAGCCTGACCGGTGCCGCACTCCCTCTGGAAACGGCCCAGTGGTTCAACAGTGCTGTGAACTGGTTTTATCTTCACTACTACCATGCACCGGAGTTTGTAGACGAATGGGTCAACTCTCTCAACGAGCAAGTCATTAAGCTAGGGGTGAGTAGATTTAACAATAGTTCAAACACCTTTTACATTTTCAATTTCACCAGTGTTTGATTTAGGCCTACTATTTTAAATAAGGAAAAAATCTTCATGTCAACATTGCTCAACCCATCACCCCTGCCCTCTTTTTAAAAAAAAATTCCCATAGCCCGTTGCTATGGAAACCAGACACTTATTTACAATGCTTTTTTCTTCTGCCAGCTTAACTCATGCTTAGGCTTAAGTAGGATATGATCTGGTCATTCATGGAAGCCAAGTAAATTACCGTAATCCTACCATGAATTTATCTGTAAAATATAAATAACATGCATTTTTGTAAACATTGTGACTGTGCTCCTAGCCGTAGCCGCAGGGTTGAGATTAAATTTTGATTTTCAAAAAATGCATTAGGATCTATAAGACTAAGTGTAAGACTATTTTACCATGTTTCAAAGTTCTTTAGCGACATATTGTTAAATTGTGCATAATTTTAAAGAAATCAATTTTAAAATAACTGAGAAATAACAAATATATTAAAATGAAATAAATGCAACTTTTTTTTTTTCATAAACCTTTTGCAAAAAAAGTTTTCTAGTAGACTAATAGGCCTCCAGTGTTGACTATTGAGTGTTGTATGTAGACTGACTGCAGATGGATTGAGAAAACAAATTATATTTGTCAGCTGATTAGGATTGCTGTTGGTCAACTGATTAGGATTGCTGTTGGTCAACTGATTAGGATTGCTGTTGGTCAACTGATTAGGATTGCTGTTGGTCAACTGATTAGGATTGCTGTTGGTAAAATGAATAGGATTGCTGTTGGTCAAATGATTAGGTTTCCTGTTGGTCAAATAATTAGGATTGCTGTTGATCAAGTGATTAGGATTGGATCGGACAACTCATTATGATTGGTGGTGGTCATCTGTTTCTGATTAGGATTTGACCTGAAAAGGTTTCTGGGTGTAAAAATAAAAAAAATGTTTTATGACTTTTTTTGTACCAGAAGATCAGGGCTTGGGGTTATATGTTAGGTGGAGTTTAGTTGAAACAATTCTTCTTTGAGCCCTGGACTTCAAAGATAAACAGTATTAAATTTTGTGGATGTCTGTGCTGCGTCTTTGATTGCGGGATTCCTTGTATTATAGACCAGTGTTTTTTCCCAAACCATGTTTTACAAGTGTACCAGTACTTCAAATGAAAAGAATAGAATCAAATGTTTAAAAAAAATAGTTAATTTTACTTTTTGGAAAAAAAATAAAAATGTAATAAATATTATGCATGTGAAGGGATGCACAGCAGGCTGTAGATGAAGATGGACAATTTCAAAGTTATTTGAATTTGGTTTGTGGGGGCGGGCGGACGATAAGAAGTGTCTGTTTTTAATTATGGAAAAGTCTGTGCTCTCCCCAAAAATGTCTTTAAAAATAAAAATTAAAGCTCCATAAAGTCCTCTCTTCAGATGACAAATATCATGAGTGTTGTCGATGAAGTAACATGAGTGTTGTCGATGAAGTAACATGAGTGTTGTCCATGTATGTCCATTACAATGAATAGGACAACTGGCAGTGGCGTAGCGAGGGTGTTTGGTGCCCGGGGACAAGATCCATTTCAAAGCGCCTCCTTTTCTTTTTGTCAACTCTCAAACCCATTATTTTTACCAATAATACAATATCAAATCACATTTTGGCGCCCCTAACTAGCTTGTGCCCCCATCGCTACGCCTCTGACAACTGGACATGTAGCCAATTTTGGCTTTATGTGTATATGGGGTTGGGGGGGATTTGCAAAGTTTTGGAAAGTTGTTTGAGACCATTTATTTTAATTGTTGAACTTTTAAAAATACACAGTAAAAGACAAACACTCAAATTCGGTTTTTAAAAAAAAAATTATTTGGAAGTTAACTTAAAGAAAACATCAGTTGGAATTTAACTTTAAGGAACATCAATTTAAATGTGTGTGTCCGGATTGAAATATGTTTCAAACAACATTATATTACTTCACCTCAGCCCTGGGCAAGACCACTCTTCTCACCGTCAGTCACAACTCCTTGTGTAACTAGGTAATTTGGCTGAAAAGGTAGGGGGGGGTAAAGCTTCCACATATTCACATATAGTATGTCAACATCAACATTATAACTGGGGCATGTTCCTAAAAAAGCTCTTAAAACGTCTTCCAGGTTGAGGAATCCCCCCCCCCCCCCCCCCCCCCCNCCCCCCCCTTGCCATCAACATTCATCCGTTATCTCCACACCCACCCCGTTATTTACTTTCTTGTGAAATCACCTGTGGTCAATGTAATACAGCTGAAAAATTTTTACTACCTGTAGGAGAAAGTAGTTTACCCACAACGTGTAGCTGTACATCGAAATCAATTGTCCAATCGAGATTCCAAATTGACTCAAAGTATTATACCGGTGTTACGTAAGAGCAACGCACTGTCAATAACCCCACGCCAGCGGTCTTCAAACTGAATTTTGCACACCCACAATTGTGTGCACGCGATGAGTAATTGTGTCTATTATCTTGGTTAGGAAAAAAACAACAACAGCACCAGAGAAAGCTAATTAATTGATTATCGACTTCTTCGCCTATAGCAAAAAAAAAAAAAAAAAAAAAAAAAAAAAAAAAAAAAAAAAAAAAAAAGAAAGAAAGAAAAAAAAATGAGTTGGGGGGGGGAGTCTACAAAAACACCAGCAATGTAAACGCAGATTTCTTCTCAAAGAATGGCCTCTAAACAAATGCAGGCCCTATATTGGATTTGAACCCTTACTCCTTTGTGTGTCTGATTGCCGTGCGCACACACGGCCACAGTGATGTGTCCTACGATATACTTTGTTGTGCGCCCGTCTTTCAGTTGTTGGTGTTGATTGCGTTTGAGGTAAAAAATGCCCCCCCCCCCACGGTTTGAAGACCGCTGATCCACATGTCGCATGCCCCCCGGCTGGTTGACCCTGAAAGCGGTGAACAGATTTAATGATTTGATTTCGTGGCGGCCTGCCATTATCTTTCAGTTGTTGGTGTTGATTGCGTTTGAGGTAAAAAATGCCCCCCCCCCCACGGTTTGAAGACCGCTGATCCACATGTCGCATGCCCCTCGGCTGGTTGACCCTGAAAGCGGTGAACAGATTTAATGATTTGATTTCGTGGCGGCCTGCCATTCAGACAGTTGCGACAGTTACAGTTCGGTGGTCCGGTCAAGGCGCACTCATGGCTTTTTGTCTTTTGTCTGACCGAGTTCAGTTCTGTTGTTGCTGCAGACAGCGGGATTGTCCCCCAGGTGGAGTTGTTACAACATAGTAGCTGATAGTGAAATTGTCACAGTAACCTATCGCGGAGTTGTCTCACGCAGCGACTTATTGTGGAATCGCTACTCCCCGTAACTTGAAAGTGGAGTTGTCACGTGCAGTAACGATCAAAGAGTTGTCACATGCAGTAGCCTATCGTAGCATTGTCACATACATTAGCTGATTGTGGGAGTTGTCACTCACAGTAACTGATCGTAGAGCTTTCATATACATTAAATTATCGTAGATTGTCGTATGCAGTAACTGCAGATTGGCTGTCCTAGCAGGAAGAGGTCTCCAACGTGCCGCTTTGCGGCCCGATAGGTATTGGGTGCTTTTGGGAAGGCATTTAGAGCTTTAACTAGTTCGACTGCTCGCTGTCGCCATTTCCCAATGTACTTTGTCAGTAGCTGCAGATAACTATTGAATTACTTTTTAAAAATGTTCTTTGTTAGTGGGGTTGCAAACCCGGAGAGCTTAAACAAAGAAAGAAAAGGTATTTAAAGCAGGATCCATCTAGTATCCTACAACCCACCTAGTATCCTACAACCCACCTAGTATCCCACAACCCACCTAGTATCCTACAACCCACCTAGTATCCTACAACCCACCTAGTATCCTACAACCCACCTAGTATCCTAGATTATCAGGTACCGGAAAAATAGAAATAATTTCATCGATCGCCAGTTTACTTGCATCCGTAGACGGTTGGTTGTTGCATCTGTAGACGGTTGGTTGTTGCATCTGTAGACGGTTGGTTGTTGCATCTGTAGACGGTTGGTTGTTGCATCTGTAGACGGTTGGTTGTTGCATCTGTAGACGGTTGGTTGTTGCATCCGTAGACGGTGGGTTGTTGCATCTGTAGACGGTTGGTTGTTGCATCTGTAGACGGTTGGTTGTTGCATCTGTAGACGGTTGGTTGTTGCATCTGTAGACGGTTGGTTGTTGCATCTGTAGACGGTTGGTTGTACGTTGTAGAGAATATAGCTAGTAACGGCACGTCATTGAACAGCTGATTCAGCCATTCATTCTGACTTCTCTATCTTGGTCCATTCAGTTCTGTGTCATTACCCGGTCTGAACGTGCTCCGTTTTTTTGTTTTTTTTAAAGTAGCCTCCGACCGAGAACCGCTGTACGTAAACAACTTCACATACGAGACTCAGTTAAAACTATCATGTACAATGAGGGCGTAGGTGGTGGCTACAGACTGAGAACCGCTGTACGTAAACAACTTCACATACGAGACTCAGTTAAAACTATCATGTACAATGAGGGCGTAGGTGGTGGCTACAGACTGAGAACCGCTGTACGTCAACAACTTCACCTGTATTTGCAAGACTTAGTTAAAACTATGGTGTGTGGGCGGGTCTGAGTACTACCTGGAGGTGTCAGGGGAAACAAAATTGTGCAAAGTTTATAATTTGTAAAGCCTACGCCGGCCTGGGGGAAGTGCTGCCACTGAGTGTTCGGGTTCTGGGTCGGTAATGGATGGGTCGGTGGACTCCGAAGTCAAATGTGTACACTGACTGACTTCACGCTTGACTGGGTGCCCGTTGGTTACAAGCTGCCGGTAAGGAAGCGATCATCGAAGACAAACGCTCTGGGGTAAATTGCCTCATGTGATCTACAACTGTGTATTCTCGGTTACCCAATGACACGTAGTTAACATTGGAGCTGCAACGGACTGCAAGCTAGAAATTTATTTTCCTTTCTGTCTTTACACCTGGTAATGGCAATCAGTTCTGTTTCGTACTCTCAGTTCCTGGCTATCAGTTCAGTTTCGTACTCTCAGTTCCTGGCTATCAGTTCTGTTTAGTACTCTCAGTTCCTGGCTATCAGTTCTGTTTCGTACTCTCAGTTCCTGGCTATCAGTTCTGTTTCGTACTCTCAGTTCCTGGCTATCAGTTCTGTTTTGAACTCTTTGTTCCAGGCATTCAGTTCTGTTTCGTACTCTCAGTTCCTACCCTCCACATAAAAAAATGCAGTGTCAAACAGTGTAAGAGAAGTTTCTTAGATGTCACCTTCCACTTTCATGCACCAACTCCCATAACATCCACCTAAACCCATCTCGTAACATCGACACTGACCCACCCCATGCCATCAACTCAGACCTACCATGTAACATCCATCCAGACCTACGCTGTACCTTCCACCAGACCCACCCGTATCATCCACCGAGACCCACACAGTACCTTCCACCCGGACCAACCCACACCGTCCACCCAAACTCACCTACACCATCCAGCCAGACCCACTCACCCCAACTACCCAGACCCACCGTCATCATCCACCCAGACCAACCCACGCCACCCACCCGCACCATCCACCAAGACCCACCACACCATCCACCCAGACCCACCTCACCCTATCCACCCTAACCCACCCCCAGTGTAGATTCAAGTCAATATTTGTACGCCGGTCGTGTTTGTCTATACTCTGTTATAAACAACACGAATTCTTCCAGCGGCGTAAGCTCTGTGGAAACAACGATCTTCGCAGAGGCGTCTCCTGACCGTTGCCACCACTTTTGAATGAAAGGAGGTTTATATAAATAGATCAGGGGGGGAATACTCTTTTTTAAAACTTTTTATCTAAAGGACAAAGGGAACAACTCTTGTCAACAAACCCTTGATCGACCTTTTTGAACCGGTGTTTACCAACGTTTTGCCGGGACTTGTTGGGAAAAGACCAAAGGTGGACGCCTCTAATGGGGCCACTATCATCGTTCAGCTGTCACGATGGATCACTTTCTTAGTGGTAGTCAAGGAGATCTTGTGTGGTGCATCATGGTCAACGTGAATATAATTCGTTTCTGTCGACAGCTGTCATCCCCCAACCCACCCCATTTCACCCCCCAACCCACCTCATTTCACCCACATCTCACCCCATCCAACCCCATTTCACCCCCATCCTCCTGTATTAAAAAAAAATTAATTGGTTCTTAGTTTGAGAAGAAGAAAAAAAATCTGAAACGGAGACCGAATAGCAGATATGGAAAGAATGGATGGCCTCCTCTGTGGATTAAACAAAAGAGACGACGATACTCTTTTCTTTTTTTTAAATTTATTGAAGAGTTTGAGAAGCCTTGGCCCATGGCGTAAGCTACGCTAGAATCAATTAGGGTTTGTATAACTAATGGCTGAAAGGTTATCACGGTGATAACGTCGTGTGCCGCCGATGTTATCGGGATGATGGTCGTGTTCTGTTACAAGACACACATCGCGTGCCGGCGCACCACACACAACACACTAACACACCTAACATCAAGATAGTTCACTGACGCTCCTTGATGCAGATCCTCACTCCGTCACGGACTAATGATTAGGGGCAGTTATTGACTGCTTAATCAGCTGGAACAAGGGATTTCGGGGAAACTGTAAACACATCAATGTACGTCGAGCCACGGGGACGTTAGCTGCTTCAATGCCACGAAGTGGAAATGTGTTGCAGCGTTTGTTCTGGTCAGCTTAATTATTTATTACACATGGGGGTTGTATTTCTGACAGCCAAGTGGACTCAGATGACGAAACCTTTTAGTATCACTTTGTACAGCCAGTGGACGTACAAACTCTGTACACATGGAATAGCCAGTGGACGTACAAACTATAGGTACTCATTGGACACCAAGTTGACTTACAAGTTAGGTACACATGGGAAACCAGTTGACTTACAAACTAGGTACACATGGGACAACCAGTTGACTTACAAGTTAGGTACACATGGGGCAACCAGTTGACTCACCAACTAGGTACACGTGGGACAACCAGTTGACTTACAAACTAGGTACACATTGGATAACCAGTTGACTTAGAAACCCCCTTCGTACTCCTACGAGCAAAAATCGCCTCTATGAAAAATGTAAAGCATTTTTTTTATCGCGTGGTAAAAACCATCCCCAAGTTTGTTACACAGTTAGCTGTCTCTTCACCCCCACCACGAAACCGACCAACAGATCTCCCCACTATCATCTCTCAAAACCATCACCAACTCAATTGTCTCTTCACCACCAGCTAACCGACCAACAGATCTCCCACTATCATCTTTCAAAACCATCACCAACTCAATTGTCTCTTCACCACCAGCTAACCGACCAACAGATCTCCCACTATCATCTTTCAAAACCATCACCAACTCAATTGTCTCTTCACCACCAGCTAACCGACCAACAGATCTCCCCACTATCATCTTTCAAAACAATCACCAACTCAATTGTTTCTTCACCACCAGCTAACCGACCAACAGATCTCCCACTATCATCTTTCAAAACCATCACCAACTCAATTGTTTCTTCACCACCAGCTAACCGACCAACAGATCTCCCCACCATCGCACTATCATCTCTCAAAACCATCGCCAAGTGAATTATAGTTAACCCATTGCAACCAACAGATCTATCCAACGACATAGTTCTGGCGTGCCTGCCTTACCTTACACTAGTTTCATTAAACATTTCTCCAAGTTCAAGTCAGGATTTACGGCCGAACAATATATTTGCCCAGGGAAAAAATAAAAAAAGATTCTTTTCTTCAGTTTATTTTGGTCTGCAAAATGTTGGGAAGTCATTTGACGTCATAAAATGGAGTCGGCGATATTTTCTTTTTGTTTCCGATAGAGCTAGAACGTAATCCCAACACCTACAAGACAATTGTTTCATGCTAGAACGTAATCCCAACACCTACAAGACAATTGTTTCATGCTAGAACGTAATCCCAACAACTACAAGACAATTGTTTCATGCACAGCTTAAATCATTCAAATAGCTTCAAGTTTATCCGTCACCCCACCCCGAACTGTGTACATTTCATTCCCATGGGATGTTCACTACCAGGCAACTCACTACCCGGCATCTCCCCCCCCCCCGGCACCCCAACACCCCGACCGTGTGTTCCCCGTGGATGTAGCTCACAGCCCACTCAGCCCATACCTCGCAAGTGTCAGTTGGGTATTTGACGTTGTCAACAAATAGCTTCCAGTTTATCCGTCCCCCCACCCCGAACTGTGTACATTTCATTCCCATGGGATGTTCACTACCAGGCAACTCACTACCCGGCATCTCCCCCCCCCCGGCACCCCAACACCCCGACCGTGTGTTCCCCGTGGATGTAGCTCACAGCACACTCAGCACATACATCGCAAGTGTCAGTTGGGTATTTGACGTTGTCAGTCACCTGTACAATTATGCAAGCCCTTCCCCCTTTACAGGTAAAATGTTTCGCTAACTCGCAGCACGTGCTTTCCCGCGTGTTTTATCTTCCGGGGCACAGAGGGACGATGGGTTGGTGTGAGTAGTGATGGTTTCGAACATCAAATCTTCACGAGCATTGTCGAGTTCTATTTTTTTTTCTCAGTCAAATCGTGTCACTGAAGCTTTAACATTAGAATATACATATATATGTATTGTATGGAAATGAAAAACATTTTGTAACTTTTACACTGCCACCAATCCCCGACCATCGTCTCTTTGTGTCCTTGGCGAACAGCTCATCTCTCCTTGTCTTTAGTGACTCCCATCACATACGTACGATTTTAGATTAAAAACTAACCACCCGCCAATCGCGGTAGACATCGCGCTTATCGGATAATGCAGCCGCCGTATTGTCACGATCGACTCTGCCAGGTTTCAAACACAATTGCCGCCACACTTGACACGTTTTTGCCAAATTTTTCATTTTTTTTTTTTTCCCCCCCCCCCCCCCCTTCATATCCCAACGTTTACCTTTTCCTGCCCTGTGTAATTTTCATGTGTCTGTGGCAGAAGATCTGAAGGGGCAACATGGCTGCCACGTCCTCTCATTGCGTACCCGAAAGGGTTTTAAATCTTTGACTTAAGGAACATAGATATCGAAGTTATCAACTTCAAACAGCTTATAAGTTTTCAACTCTATCAATGAACCGCATTACACACACACACACACACTTTAGAGAGGGGAATTGAACCCTCTTTTAGGAATTCTGGTTTGGTTCGGCAACAACTTAATTTCGAGTTCGGTTAATATTTAAGTTCTAGTTCCGTTCAGTGACAATTTAAGTTCTGGTTCCGTTCAGGGAAAATTTAAAGATCTGGTTCTTCTCAGTGACAATTCAAGTTCTGCACGGTTCCGTTCACTGACAATTTAAGTTCTGGTTCCGTTCAGTGACAATTTAAGTTCTGGTTCCGTTTAAGTTTTGGTTCCTTTCAGTGAAACTTAACGTTCTGGTTCCGTTCAGTAACACCCTTACTTTCGGGTTTGGTTCGGAACCGGTAACCACTCGGTTTTCCTTATCATAACAGCCTCGTGTTGACGGTGAATTTCATTTCACCAATACTTTATAACATCCTGAGTCTCTTCTCTCTCTCTCTCTCTCTCTCTCTCTCTCTCTCTCTCTCTCTCTCTCTCTCTCTTTCGATATCTCTATAGCGGTTACACGTAAATAAACTAATTTTTTCATATTTTTATTATGTCTGTTTTTTCTCTTCTCTCTCTCTCTCTCTCTCTCTCTCTCTCTCTCTCTCTCTCTCTCTCTCTCTCTCTTTCGATAACTGTATAGCGGTTAGACGTAAAGAAACTAAATTGTTGACATTTTAATTATGTCTGTTTTTTATCGACATTGCTCACTCGACATTGCTCACTCGGCCTTATCTCCGAGATGCTCCGTCTTCCCACGAGAGCATTCGTGTCACGTGAGCGCCCTGAGTGGCCGACATCAAGGCTTTGAGTGGTTACTTATTGCTCTAAGGTCACGTGATCCGTTTCAACAATTTAAAAAAGTTTTCCTTTATAGCTTAATTTAACTTATGGGAATGCCTGCCATGGTAGATACAGAAAAGGTGGGTGTATGTGTTTATGGGGGGGGAGTTGGGGAGCGCGTGGTGTAGTTCTAGGCATGTGTCAGGTGTGGTATGTATATAATGGGTGACTGAGTGGCCGAATGGTCTAACTGAGCAAACCTCAAGTTGGTGGTTCAATTCCAGCCAAAGGCCAGTCAAGCAAAGAACATCACCCCAGATGGA
This sequence comes from Lymnaea stagnalis, assembly GCA_964033795.1. NCBI lineage: Eukaryota > Metazoa > Mollusca > Gastropoda > Lymnaeidae > Lymnaea > Lymnaea stagnalis. The sequence continues at coordinate 172,160 of CAXITT010000550.1, forward strand.
TGAGACGTGTTGACCTTGGTCGGCAAATCATCTAAGAGAAGGAAACTCTTAATTCAAACCCGGAATTGGAGTCCCGTAAGGCGCATACAATGACAATTCCTGCAACCGTACCCATCCCTGGTCTTGCCACTGGATGTGGTGGGCCCGGTCGAGAGAGTGAAGTTGACGCCGCGCAACTCTTCTTCACTTTAAACAAAAATCAAACGCACAAGTCATCAGTCGCCGGACGACTCGATGGTCATCGTCGATCTTCGACGGACGAACAATAATTTATATAATAATTAAGCCACTGTTTAAAGAAAAAAACAAAACAAAAAAAAACTTCTTATTCAATTTATAGTTTTTGATACACCCTCTTCGACGTATTCCAAAATGACACCTAAAGTGATGTTGATGTCTGCTGCTACCAACCAAAAACTCACCCACTGTGGGCCCAACGCCCTTAGCTGCCGGTATGGTCCTGGCCTCACGTACTGGCTAGGGATTTTGATGAAAGTTCTAGAGCCTAATCTCACTGGCCGGTGATTGCGTGTCGTGTGTGTGTTTTTTTCCGCTGTCTGCTAATGGGCAGTTTGTCACGTGCCACGTCTGGTAGGGAGTAGTTTGTCGCGTGCCTCGTCTGGTAGGGAGTAGTTTGTCACGTGCCACGTCTGGTAGGGAGTAGTTCGTCACGTCACACGTCTGTTAGAGAGCAGTTGTCACGTGCCACGTCTGGTAGGGAGTACTTTGTCACGTGCCACTTCTGGTAAGGAGTAGTTTGTCACGTGCCACGTCTGGTAGGGAGTAGTTTGTCACGTGCCACGTCTGGTAGGGAGTAGTTTGTCACGTGCCACGTCTGGTAGGGAGTAGTTTGTCACGTGCCACGTCTGGTAGGGAGTAGTTTGTCACGTGCCACTTCTGGTAAGGAGTAGTTTGTCACGTGCCACGTCTGGTAGGGAGTAGTTTGTCACGTTCCACGTCTGGTAGGGAGTAGTTTGTCACGTGCCACGTCTGGTAGGGAGTAGTTTGTCACGTGCCACGTCTGGTAGGGAGTAGTTTGTCACGTGCCACGTCTGGTAGGGAGTAGTTTGTCACGTGCCACGTCTGGTAGGGAGTAGTTTGTCACGTGCCACGTCTGGTAGGGAGTAGTTTGTCACGTGCCACGTCTGGTAGGGAGTAGTTTGTCACGTGCCACGTCTGGTAGGGAGTAGTTTGTCACGTGCCACGTCTGGTAGGGAGTAGTTTGTCACCTGTCATGTCTTACCGTATCGGGAGCAAAGTAGTTAAAATTATGCAACAACTTTAAAAGAAGTATTACATGTCCTGTAATAATTGGACTCTCGTGCTTCTCGTCACACCTGGGTTTTGTTATTTCCCCAATCATGACGGTTTGACGACCCTGCCTGCTCATTACGTGCTGTCCCACAGTGTAATCCCCCCCTTCCCCCCAAACTTTCCCCAGTCGTTTTCCTTGGTAATGATGTATTATTGTTTAATTCTTTGCCATGTGGATGCAGCCATTCGCCCATATATAACTAACTATCCATATATAAGTAACTATTCATATATTACTATCCATATACAACTAACCATCCATATACAACTAACAATCCATAAGCAACTAACTATAAACAACTAACTATCCATATACCTATTGATTTCCTGTTCCCTCCTTAAAATTAAACCCCTTGCGGCAGTGACAGTTTCAGTCCCAGGGGCTTTGGGTCATTCATGTTAACCAACGCCCCCCCCCCCCACAACCTACCCTTCTCCTGCCATC
>CAXITT010000550.1:175274-188743 GCA_964033795.1 Lymnaea stagnalis
CTAGGACGAGAGAGGGAGGGTGAAACATTGAACCCTCCCCCCCCCCACCCCCCTCAGTTAAAACAAGACCCTCAAGTCAAGTTTACTTATACTAAAGCCAAATATATATTCCATTGAGCATATTCGCATACGACGGACGAACAATAATATAATATGCGTGGAATATGACCCATAGCATATTAAATTAAGCCATGTGGTATCAATGTGGTATCAATGTGGTATCAATGACGCCCTATCTGATCAGAAACCACAACACTATGGCCAGAAACGCGTTCTTACGTTATATTGGTTTCAAAAACAAAAAAACTATTCAGGGGTTGCCGTTTATTATGATATCTTGTTATTTGCAATATCCGTTTAATAGAATCAAATCCCCAAAGCGAGATTCCTTTATTATGCATTATTTGTCTTTTATCGAGTAAAGACAAATAATACATAAAAAAGAGTAATAACTCTTGGGGATGGGTAACGATAACTATACACATTTCTATGGGAATGAAACGTATTTTTATATATTTTTTATTTCTATTTCAGTGCCGAATGATTAAAGTCACTGATATTACGTTTATCATATTTTTACATATTTTAGGTCTGTTCAAATTATCCGATTCGGTAAGTGATTAACTGAATTTTAAAAAAAAAATATATAAATTTCTTTTTTACAATTTAAATAGAATATTTACTCACTGTTTAAATGCGGAGATATGTATGTAAGTTTAAGTACATCCGTTGTTGGATATTGAGAGGGAGAGAGGAAGAGAGAGAGAGAGAGAGAGCGACGACAAACATATTAGCCTAAGCCGCCCTAAGCCCTAGTGGGGGCGCCACAGGATGGCGACCAGAGTCAGAATGGCGTACGAATGGCGTATGTCTTGAGAAGGTCACCCCCCTGGGGAAAAGAGGCTCGTCTGTCTAATATGGACGCTACGGTCGCACTGAGAGAAAACTATGATAGATGGGATATTGCTTTGTTCAATCAAGATGAACAAAATAAACATGCCATCTCGCCACCGTTATTCAGACTTGCTGTCCCACCCCTGCTGTCCCACCCCTGCTGCATTCCCGCCGTCCAACCGTTGCTGTCCTACCCCTGCTCTCATACTCTTGCTGTCCCACCGTTGCTGTCCCACCCTTGCTTTCCACCCTTGCTAGCCCCACCTTAACAACACCACCGTTGCTGTCCCACCCTTGCTGTCATACCTTTTCTGTCCTACCCCTGCTGTCCCACCCTTGCTGTTCCGACCCTTTCTGTCTCACCCTGCTGTCCCAACCTTGATGTCCCACCCCCGCTGTCCCACCCTTGCTGTCCTACCCCTGCTTTCCCCACCCCTGCTGTCCCACCCTTGCTGTGCCACCCCTGCCGTCCCACCCCTGCCGTCCCAACCCTGCCGTCCAACTCCTGCTCTGGTCGTGAATTTAACCATTCTTCCGCTCAATCTCTCCACCTGTTGTTTATAACTTGGTCTGACCTGACCCAACATGTTCACTTTATCCAGGAAAAATAAGAGCGGTGCCTAACCCCAAATTCATTTTATAGCTACTAAATCTAAGTTATCAACGGAATTCCCCCCCCCCCTTTTTCCTCCCTGGGGGTTAACTTAAACTCACCAAAAGACCAGAGGTCTGGTCTGTAATTGATCCCCCCCCTCTTTTTTTTTTTCTTTTTTACCCACCCCCTCCCGGTGTTCCTCACACTTAACCTGGCATTGAAGGTAATTATAGGGCTCAGGTAAGGCGCCCAGGTAATCACACGTGCTTACTCCCATTGTACACGTGCGCGGCCATGGCGTCTGGTGGGCGTGGCCAGTCAAATGTCAAATGTTGAAGATGTGTAATCCGGAAACTTCCCCCCCCCCTCCTCTCTCTCTCTCCTCAAAGAGGGTGAGGGGGTAGAGTGGTAGTAAATGTGAGGGTATACGATTGTGTGAATCAGGTCAAGATAATAAAAGAATAGATGTGATTGGAGGGTCATCTATTGTAAACACAGTGTTCCCCGTGCTGTGGTCCATAGACCCCGCTGGAAAGTTCAGTCTCGTAAGGTGGAGAGATTTGAAGTTTACGAATACAATTTGCTTTCATTATTTGAATTAAATAAAAACAACAGCAACCAACCACCACAACCAACCACCACAACCAACCACCACAACCAACCACCACAACCAACCACCACAACCAACCACCACAACCAACCACCACAACCAACCACCACAACCAACCACCACAACCAACCACCACAACCATCGAGTTTTGAATGTTAACTTTACCAACACAAAAACGGGCAACGTTTTACCACATAAATAAACAACCCCTGAAATCAAACGTTTTTTTCCCCCTATAAATCCTTTATAAAATTGAATATCGCGTAATGTCGGTGGTACTAAAAATTTGACAAAACATGCATACAAGTAAAGCCAGTACCGCCCCTTAAAAGAATACCCATAAGTGCTTCCCCTCCACCCCCCCCCCGCCCCAGGCTAGCAAAACGCACACTTTTTGTTCCAAGCCCCTGAACTCTATCAATATTCTGCTTACCCACCCGATTTTACAGCGCAGATTTATTTCACCAAGTATTTCAGAAGAAAAAACAAAAAAACCCAAAGAAAATGTTCCGCACTTGTTAAGGCGCTTGTCTTCATATTCCCTTGATCTGAACCCTTGAAATACACGAAAAAACTTATTTTTGGGGGTTTAGGTTGGCCGATGGGGGCTGAAATTTTGAAAGACTATGTTGTCATCGGCAACGAGTCCAGTTGCCAAGTTTTAACTCGATAGGTTGACGGGAAGTGGGTCTATTAGCCGTCCGAAGATTTTTGCAGCCAGCCACGAACAAAAACTTAGTTAATAATATAAAGGATTTTTTTTTTTTTAATGTAGAATGGCGTCCTTATTAAGGAAGACTAACTGAAACGACAGATCAAGAACGAAAGGTTAAGAACGAAAAGGCCAAGAGGGAATAATGCAAATGATTGGCCTCCCTTGGCATTGTAAAAAAGTAATGTTTTGAAAATGCCATGGCTGAATCAACTAGAGTAATCCCAGTAACTTTGCCTGGATCCAACGGTGGTTCTCATAAGACCGGAAGTGCGTGGAGTTATTTAAAGTAACAACACAACTGTACGTCACGTTATAAAAATCCCCTAAATGTTATAGTGTGTGTGTGTGGGGGTGGGGGGGGGTGGCGGGCGGAATTAACCTACACTGATGAGGATTCATTGAAATAACATTTGAAGCGCCATTTTGAAGTAATTGATCAAGGGAGGATACTTAGCGAGTAATGATGAGTGTGTTTACTGATCTGCTGTGGTTTTGTTCCTAAATCACTTTTTTGTTTGTTTTGAAATCATAAAATTATTTAATAGTATAACTTCTACTTCATGTCAAAATGCATATGTTTAACTTGTCAAACGACGTCACCTTGCTCACATAACTGACCAAGACTGTTACCGGTACATTAGAGTTGTCACACATATTTGTGTTATTTGCCAGTGGCCATTGACAGACCGAAAGCCAGGTTTGAAAGGTTCAATAGTTTCAATGTTTACGTTGACAGACTGAGAACTAAGTTTGAATGGTTCAATAGTTTCAATGTTTACGTTGACAGACTGAGAACTAAGTTTGAATGGTTCAATAGTTTCAATGTTTACGTTGACAGACTGAGAACTAAGTTTGAATGGTTCAATAGTTTCAATGTTTACGTTGACAGACTGAGAACTAAGTTTGAATGGTTCAATAGTTTCAATGTTTACGTAAATGTTTACGTTGACAGACTGAGAACTAAGTTTGAAAGGTTCAATAGTTTCAATGTTTACGTTGACAGACTGAGAACCAGGTTTGAAGGTTCAATAGTTTCAATGTTTACGTTGACAGACTGAGAACTAAGTTTGAAAGGTTCAATAGTTTCAATGTTTACGTTGACAGACTGAGAACCAGGTTTGAAGGTTCAATAGTTTCAATGTTTACGTTGACAGACTGAGAACCAGGTTTGAAGGTTCAATAGTTTCAATGTTTACGTTGACAGACTGAGAACCAGGTTTGAAGGTTCAATAGTTTCAATGTTTACGTTGACAGACTGAGAACCAGGTTTGAAGGTTCAATTGTGTGAGCGTGCATAAAGATGAAGTGATCAACAAAATCCAAATCGAGGTACAGACAAGTCACCGGTGAATTGTGTATGGCACGGATGTGACGCCGCTGTTTCGGTTGACCCGAGAGTGTGAGGGCCAGGGGACAGTGAGGCAGCAATAGAAATGTAGCACCTTATAAGTGTAAACAATGATCGATAGGAAAAAAAAATGTAAAGGAGAGCCACACGTTGCTAACTTTCTGTGCATACGGCGCCTTAGTCAGACCAAGAGACTGGGCGCTACTGTTCTGCATGCCGCAATGTTCTACTGAGCCGTTGAGGGAATACATCGCCGTGAACAATACATCAATGAACCTTGAAGTCAAGTCGTATGAGACTTGAGATTATCGGTCTGCATCCCTCACTTTCTCTCACTTTCTCTGCCTGTCTCACACTTTCTCTCATGTTCTCTCACCTTCTCTCACTTTCTCTGCCTGTCTCACACTTTCTCTCATGTTCTCTCACCTTCTCTCACTTTCTCTGCCTGTCTCACACTTTCTCTCATGTTCTCTCACCTTCTCTCACTTTCTCTGCCTGTCTCACACTTTCTCTCATGTTCTCTCACCTTCTCTCACTTTCTTTGCCTTTCTCTCACGTTTGTTTCTCACTTCGTCTCCCGTTCTCTCGTTCAACTCGCCAGCAAGGGTGCGAAGTTAATTGTTGGTCCTTGTCCAAATGAAACGTCTAAAACAGGTTTCAAATGTTAACGAGTAACGGCAGTCGCTTCATGTTTGCTATCTGTTAAGATACGATGATTTGAATTCGTATCATTGGATCATTTGGACGCATGTTGCAATCCGTAGAATTAAACTTTGATCAATAGCGCGCATTTGAGATTAGTTTGGCGAAGCCAGAGGCGTAGCGAGGATGTTTGGCGCTCGGGGACAAGATTCGCGCCCGGGGACAAGATCCATTTTAAAGCGCCCCTTTTTCTTTTTTTCAACTCTCAAACCCATTATTTTCATTAATAAAATAATATCAAAGAATATTTTGGCGCCCCTAACTAGCTGGCGCCCGGGGACATCTGTCCCCCCCCTGCCCTCCCCTCGCTACGCCTCTGGGCGAAGCCGTACCCAATGAACTAAATGGGTTATATGACTTGAACCTTAAAAACAATCTGAACTCACATTGGATTGTAGCTCACATAGCAATTGAATTCAAATAACGCTTGAACTATCTTTCGGTAATTAAAACAATGACCCATGGTATTGTCATTGTAGAAGCAATCTATTGTCGCAGTGTAGAAGCAATCTATTGTCATAGTTGTAGAAGCAATCTGTTGTCATAGTTGTAGAAGCAATCTATTGTCATAGTGTATATGCAATCAGTGTTGACATTTGTGATCTAAAGGGGCAAGTTTAACAGTTATAAAAAATGTTGCTTTATTGTTGGAGTTGGTGGAGGGTCTGTTATTGCTGGGGCTGTTGGAGGGTCTGTTATTGTTGGGACTGGAGGAGGGTCTGTTATTGTTGGGGATGGTGGAGGGTCTGTTATTGCTGGGGCTGGTGGAGGGTCTGTTATTTTTTGGGCTGGTGGAGGGTCTGTTATTGCTGGGGCTGGTGGAGGGTCTGTTATTTTTTGGGCTGGTGGAGGGTCTGTTATTGCTGGGGCTGGTGGAGGTTCTGATATTTTTGGGGATGCTGGAGCCGTTTGGGCTGGGGTTTGAGGAGTGTTTGGGTATGGTCTGGATTTTTGCTTTACACAGATACGAAACCGAAGCGTCGACTGGAGGCAGTTGAAATGGTTACATTTGTTACAGAAAGCTCACCAGACAACGGGTCTCGCTCACCAGACAACGGGTCTCCCTCACCTTAACGTGCTGGTGTTCTATTTTTAGCAAGCATGGAAGGGACGTAACCCCATTAACACGAGCTCCTGGCGTCAGCATCCCGTCTTATAGCAGCTAACTTGGGTACTTTCCTTCCAGTAAACGATGCTCTCTGTCTTTTACACCTTGCTGACTTTAACGTGTACGTTCTTTCTTTCTATCTTCTCTCCCTCCTGTTCTCCCTTCATACGTTCCTCGTTCCTCTTTTCCTCACTTCTTTCTTTCCTCGTTTCCTCCCTTCATCGATTTCTTTCTTCATTTTTATCCTCTGTATTTTCCCCTTCATTCCTTCCTCCATTCCGCCTTTTCTAAATTCCTTCTTTTTTCTTTTGTTTTTATCTTCCTACCCATTGGCCTGCTTCAAGATTCATTTTTAATAGCTTTTCTCTCTCTAAACTATCCCCCCCCCCCTTCCATGTCATCCCATCTCTCCATCCTACCACCACCTTGCGTTTCATTTCAACCATCCCTCCACTCACCAACCATCCCTCCAATCACCAACCATCCCTCCAATCACCAACCATCCTTCCAATCACCAACCATCCTTCCACTCACCAACCATCCCTCCAATCACCAACCATCCTTCCAATCACCAACCATCCTTCGACTCACCAACCATCCTTCCACTCACCAACCATCCCTCCAATCACCAACCATCCCTCCAATCACCAACCATCCTTCCAATCACCAACCATCCTTCCACTCACCAACCATCCTTCCAATCACCAACCATCCTTCCACTTACCAACCATCCCTCCAATCACCAACCATCCTTCCAATCACCAACCATCCTGCCACTTACCAACCATCCTCCCAATCACCAACCATCCCTCCAATCACCAACCATCCTTCCAATCACCAACCATCCCTCCAGTCACCAACCATCCTTCCAATCACCAACCATCCCTCCAATCACCAACCATCCCTCCAATCACCACATCCTTCCAATCACCAACCATCCTTCCAATCACCAACCATCCTTCCACTCACCAACCATCCTTCCAATCACCAACCATCCTTCCAATCACCAACCATCCTTCCAATCACCAACCATCCTTCCAATCACCAACCATCATTCCACTCACCAACCATCCTTCCAATCACCAACCATCCTTCCAATCACCAACCATCCTTCCAATCACCAACCATCATTCCACACACCAACCATCCTTCCAATCACCAACCATCCTTCCAATCACCAACCATCCTTCCAATCACCAACCATCATTCCACTCACCAACCATCCTTCCAATCACCAACCATCCCTCCAATCACCAACCATCCCTCCAATCACCAACCATCCTTCCAATCACCAACCATCCTTCCAACTACCAACCAAACTCCCCTCCCCGCTTTGTTCCTACCCGTTATTTTGGCCGGCATCCACAACCAATGACTCAGAATCTGATATTGTTGGCCGAGAGCTGGTTCATTTCGTCTCTGTGCTGGATGTTCAACAAGTCATCAGTTCGTTGTATCAGAACTGAATTTTCTCTGTGGTTAATATTTCCAACACCCACCCCCCCCCTAACCCCCCCCCCCCCCCGTCCTTCATTGTTTGTATCTTCTAATAGGCATAACAGATACCTATGATGTACTCCAGACAAACACAAGAGCAATGTGTATCTAAATTTAGCACGAGATGCTCGTATGTCTTCAACGTAATATTAGCATTGCACTATTCACGCCAGCTAAGATTTTCGCATCTGTTGATTTTTTTTTTTACCTCGGTTTTGACCCTTTAAAAATTGGAACTCAAATAGATATTCTGTCACAATTTAAAAAAAAAAAAAATATTTTAACTTAACTTCAGACCGATTTTCCCCCACCTCTTTAGTCATTTGCAAGATAAGTTGATACTAGCAATTGCAGACTTGGAGCTTTTTCCTGAGATTCCGGGTTACATCAGATTTTTAAAAAAAATGAAAGATCTTTTTCGGCATGATTTAGAAGACATAGGACTTCAATTTCTTTGATTAAAACACTGCTAGAATCCTCTGCCTAAGCAACCATTGAAACCCATTCGCCCAAATTTTATCCAGGGCCTATACGACTTTTTCTCTACAAATCTCAGCAAGTCTAAATAGTGTGAACTATTCCTGCATCATCACCCGTATTATCAATATTTACATCTTTAACATCCCTGTTTAGCCTCTTTAACACTCCCGTACAGTTTCTTTAGCAACACCCTGTACAGCCTTTTTTACACCACATTTCAGTTTCTTCAACACCTATACACATTTGTAAAGCTCCTTCCTTAACATACCTGTAACAATTCTTGACCAGCTCAGTACAACTGCTCTAACGCCCCTGTAGAAGTTCCTTAAAACCCTTGTACAACATCTTTCACATCCCTTGGTAGAACCGTACCCTCGTCGCCAGGCATTTCCGCACATATACCACCCCCTCCCCTCCCCCTTATCCCCAACTGTTTTATTCCTTGGGGGATATTTTCTTTTCCCCTTTATCCAGGTCTTACATCTTGAATCTTGAAGTAAGAGATGCTGTTTACTTATATTCCCATGGCCTCAGCTGCCCTACATTCTATTAATAGCCATTTAGACCAGAGGATGACGTCTTTCCGCGCTAATTTTATCTAGCACAAATTGTTCGCCGGTTGATGCCCACTCTTTCCATTAGTAGCAGGCGCAGCACATTTTTTGACAATTTTTTTTCTCTGTTTTTTTAGCTTACTATTATTCTTTTTTTTTTCAACTGATTTTTTGCAAGCATAAGTCTACGCTCTGGATTGCAATGGGGGCCTCGGATTCCGAACTTAATCCGTTCCAGAACTCCCGTTCCAGTTACTAATCGTTCAAGTTCCAATACAGTTTTCTTTTTCTTTTTTTTTTTTTTTTTTTTTTTTTTTTTTTTTTTTACACTTTTAAAAAAATAGAAATTTGATGCTTCCGTTCCAGGGTCCCACAAACTCTATGGATCCCAGTCCGTTTCATAAAGTTCTACCAGCTTTAAAATGTCCCTTTTGAACACGCGTGCCTTTCATTAAATCATCGTGGAGGACCTTGGTTTCCTCACAAAATATCTTCTCAGAAATCTCATCAGCAGTCAGATGTTGTGTTTAAAAAAAAAAAAAAATCCGTAGCAGAGTTTTTACAACTCTTCAATATATATATTTTTCATCAACCAGAGGTCAGTATCGTAGCCTAAGGTCAGTGTCATAACACCATGTCAGTATCGTAGTCCCAGGTAAGTATCGTAGCCCCAGGTCAGTGTCCTAACACCAGGTCATTGTCACAACACCAGGTCAGTGTCACAACACCAGGTCAGTGACACAACACCAGGTCAGTGACACAACACCAGGTCAGCGTCACAACACCAGATCAGTGTCACAACACCATGTCAGTACCGTAGCCCCAGGTCAGTGTCATAACACCAGGTCAGTATCGTAGCCCCAGGTCAGTTTCATAACACCAGGTCATTGTCACAACACCAGGTCAGTGTCATAACACCATGTTAGTATCGTAGCCCCAGGTAAGTATCGTAGCCTGTGACAATGACCTGGTGTCATTGTCACAACACCAGGTCAGTGACACAACACCAGGTTAGCGTGGTAGCCCCAATCTATTGGAACGATCTGATACTGTTGCCCACTGAAGTCTCAATTTGAAACCGATTTGTGCAAAGTACTATTTAAATTCTTAGAAGAGAAAACAAATGAAAATATGTTCAGCAGTCACTTACCAACTAGTGAAATGGGTTTCACCTTCTGTGGTGCACTCTGTTGTGAATGTAGTGTGAGGAGTTGTTCAGGTCACAAGAAATAGATTCATCGAGTTCGCCTTGCTAAACGTGCGCAAGAGGGCTGGATGTGTAATGTACACTCTTGAAAATTATTTATACATTCATACACGATATTCAGTAAACATTTATTGTAATTGGATATATCTGTAGTCAGCGGCGGATGCATTGAGGGTATGTTTTTCCCCCATATAAGGATTCTCACCAGCCCCCCCCCCCTCCTGATCCCTCATAATAAAAAGGGCAACATTGAATTTTATGAAAGGAATAAGATTGGACGTGAGCTATTTATTCCCGATGCCAACACGGGTCTGGTCACGTGTCAATGTCACGTTGGTTAAAACACATATTTGGTGCGTTAAGTTGTGAAAGGTATGTGGCCATCAGTTAATTCACTAAGAATTGGGACAACACATGTCATCATTTAAGGCTCTTAAAAAAAAGGGGGTTAAGGGGGGGGGGGGGGTGTGAAGCCTTCTCTGATTGATTCACTTTTGAATATGATATGAGTGTTGGACTTCATACATGCATGAGTTTTGGACCTCATACATTCCGGTAAATATTATCTTAAATGCACACCGGTAAATATTATCTTAAATACACACCGGTAAATATTATCTTACATACCGGTAAAGATTATCTTACATTTTCTATTTCTTGTGCATTTATGATATGGGAGATTTCTCCATATCAGCCTAGTATCGCTGTTCATTCGGCTCTGGTATCGTTGTTCATTCGGCTCTGGTATCGTTGTTCATTCGGCTCTGGTATCGTTGTTCATTCGGCTCTGGTATCGTTGTTCATTCGGCTCTGGTATCGTTCATTCGGCTCTGGTATCGTTGTTCATTCGGCTCTGGTATCGTTGTTCATTCGGCTCTGGTATCGTTGTTCATTCGGCTCTGTATCGTTGTTCATTTGACTCTGGTATCGTTGTTCATTCGGCTCTGGTATCGTTGTTCATTCGGTCATGGTATCGCTTTTCAATCGGCTCTGGTATCGTTGTTTACTTGGCTCTGGTATCGTTGTTTATTCGGTCATGGTATCGCTTTTCAATCGGCTCTGGTATCGTTGTTTACTTGGCTCTGGTATCGTCATTCGCTCGGATCTTGGTATCGACGTTCACTCCGCACCGTTACTGTTATTCCCTCGGCCCTGGTATCATTCTTCACCCTGCATGGGCATCGCATGACATCGAGGCCAGTCTTATCATCCTGACATACCTAGGCCCAGCCCTTTTATTCATAGCTACAGTCCGCACATAAGGAGCTCAGCTTGTGCTCACCGACTGGCGCGGTCCTCAATTTCTGGACAAATAATTGACTGGAAGTTATAATATGACGTAGTATTCTTTTGGTTTTAATACTCGCAATTATGCACAAGAGTAGACATCAAATGTATTAACTGTTTTGTAAACGGAGTGTAACACGCTTACTATAGTTGCACGTTTTGGTGAGCAAATTAAACTTTGCAGCTGCTCAGAATTGGAAAGAGTAATGTTCCCTTGATTCGCCAGCTGTTTAAGCTCCGAAAAAAAAAAAAAAAAAAACAACCAATAATAGATTTGAAAAATAAAATATTGTAAAAATCAGATATTTTTAAATGGCATTCCGACATTAAGTCGTTACCACCTAATCGAGTCAAAACTCCAGGGAATGGATGACAGTGAATTTTAATGAGTCACTTGTATAACATGTTTGTTATACTTTGTGTTGATTCACTTGTATAACATGTTTGTTATACTTTGTGTTAAAACATTGTTTCTTGACGATTAATAAAACACAACCCTACTCATGTATTGAAAAACCAACTCGCTTTTCTTGTCGCTTGTCTTGTTGCTTGTCTTGTTGCTTTTCTTGTCGCTTTTTTTTTGTCGTTCTTCTTGTCGCTTTTCTTGTCGTTTTTCTTTTCGTTTTTCTTGTCGTTTATAATACTTCGTAAGCTTAAATAATTTGTTTCGTTTCTTTAAAAAAAATAATCCGAGCTTTTTTGGATTGGTAATCACACACATATACTGACTAGCGATGTAGCGTGGACTTCAGGCGTAGACACATGGGTAAAATTAAGGAGAGTGAAAAGGCCTTATTGTTAGGTATCAGGAAGGCCCCTTATGGAATTGCCTTAATGCTTAATGTTATAATGGGATATGAATTTCTAGCCTGTTTACAATAAGAACTTAAGAATAAATTGTGCAGTTTGAAAATAAGATGGGTTCTCAAGGGCCCGGTTTTGTCCTGCCGCCCCAAAGGTGATTGGTGTCATACAATCTTGTCAGTTTTTTTTTTTTTTTTTTACAAAGTGACACCATGTGCTGGGAACCCTGTAAGAACCAGATCATCTTCTCGAGGGTTTCGGGCGGCTCGTGTTTGAGACTCCCCGGCGTGTGGTTGTACACTTGCGTGTCAGTGGCATACAAATCGATGTCTGTCTTGCTCACAGTTGCAACATGATTCCCCCCCCCCCCNTTCTGTTTTTAAAATGAGTGGAGCCCCCGATATCCTGAAATACAGTGGGGAAACAACCAGCGTAGTAGAAACCCGACCAACAAGGGGGGGGGGGAAGGAGGTTGGGTGGCCGGGGGGTGGTGGTGTAGCCGAGAGACACAAGTGCGGCACCCGGCGCGTCGTCACACCGGGTTTACACTTGAGCAGTCATGCACATGCCAGGTCGCCATGACCTAATATATTATTTTTTAACGATTACAAAGGCACATCTATCATATAGGTAAAAACAAAATTCCTGCAGCCTCGCTGGTCATAAATTTCCGTTACACAATCTCTCCTTATGAGACAAGAACAGATCACTCCGTCTGACAAGCAGTTTCAGCCTAAGATAATGTGTCGTCCCCGACTCTAGGTAAACAGTGTAACGGTGATGTGTGTTGCGTGGAATCGTCATTAACGCTTCAGAGCTGTGCTGTTTGGGGAAAACAGACGGGAAAATTGTGGCGAGTAAGCAGAAACATTTGTGGTAAAAATTATGTGTTTTTTTTTGAAAAAAAAAAAGGTTGGGGGTAAAACAATATCTTAAAAAAATGTTGCGTAACGGTTTCCAACCTATAACGACCGGTACAACACATTCATCTCACTTGTACACACACCTTCCATCACACGCGTACCCGCACATTTCATCTCAAGTTTAAACACATCTTCTATCTCACGTGCAAACACATCTCCCATCTCACGTGCAAACACATCTTCTATCTCACGTGCAAACACATCTCCCATCTCACGTGCAAACACATCTTCCATCTCACGTGCAAACACATCTTCAATCTCACGTGTAAACACATCTTCCATCTCCCGTGCAAACACATCTCCCATCTCACGTGTAAACACATCTTCCATCTCACGTGTAAACACATCTTCCATCTCACGTGTAAACACATCTTCCATCTCACGTCCAAACACATCTTCCATCTCACGTGCAAGCACATCTCCCATCTCACGTACAAACACATCTCCCATCTCACGTGCAAGCACATCTCCCATCTCACGTACAAACACATCTCCCATCTCACGTCCAAACACGTCTCCCATCTCACGTACAAACACATCTCCCATCTCACGTACAAACACATCTCCCATCTCACGTACAAACACATCTCCCATCTCACGTCCAAACACGTCTCCCATCTCACGTACAAACACATCTCCCATCTCACGTACAAACACATCTCCCATCTCACGTACAAACACATCTCCCATCTCACGTACAAACACATCTTCCATCTCACGTACAAACACATCTCCCATCTCACGT
>CAXITT010000550.1:189876-253199 GCA_964033795.1 Lymnaea stagnalis
ACTACACATCCCTTGATAGTCCACTACACATCCCTTGATAGTCCACTACACATCCCTTGATAGTCCACTACACATCCCTTGATAGTCCACTACACATCCCTTGATAGTCCACTACACATCCCTTGATAGTCCACTACACATCCCATGACATTCCACCATACATCCCATGATATTACACTACACATCCCATGATATTCCACCACACATCCCACGATAATCCACCACACATACCATGATATTACACATCCCATGATATTTTACTACACATCCCATGATATTTTACTACACATCCCATGATATTCCACTATACATCCCATGATATTCCACCACAACTCCCATGATATTCCACCACACATCGCATGCTATTCCACTACACACCCATGCTATCCCACTACACACCCCATGCTATCCCACTACACACCCCATGCTATCCCACTACACCCCCCATGCTATCCCACTACACACCCCATGCTATCCCACTACACACCCCATGCTATCCCACTACACCCCCATGCTATCCCACTACACACCCCATGCTATCCCACTACACATCCCATTCTATCCCACTACACACCCTATGCTATCCCACTGCACATCCCATGATATTCAAGCTTGGTCTGACAGTCCAACAAGCAAACTCGCTGACCCCCCGCTCGTAGTCATTCAGGTCAACCGATACGATGCGCCTTGTGCCTCCTACCATCTTCTCTTCAGTCAGCTGTGGCCGGTGTGAAGGTTGATGTCCGACTTATTGCATTCATTGACCCACGTTTTAATATGGCCAGTGTTGTACAGAGACATTCCGTGTACGCAAGCGATAGCTGCTCTTTTTACTGCGGGATCGTGCGCCACCGAACGCCGTTTTAGAAGAGAGCAGGCGTAAAATCGATACAGAAATGTATCGCTTTATAATAGATATGGAGTTAAACTGATTGAAACGTCACGCCAGCTTTGCGGCTCTGTGTAATCGATTGTTGTTAAGCCCCGATGTACGGGTAAATGTCCCCAAGAAATGCGCAGTTGAGGCTCGCTGTGGTCAAAACAGCAGCATATCTCTGTCTGATGACTTTTTACAGTAGAGCAGCTACTTCCGTCTGACCCTGTAATATCACTACTTACGTTATAGTAGTGGTCAGTTTGGGGCGACAGTCGACGTGGGGTGTCGGTAAATGCGGGTGTCGCCTAGAAGCGCCCCGTGGGGTGGTCTTGTTGACTCGTAAGTCAGTGCTTGACACATTTCCTTTGGAGTCCTTAAAATAGTTTGCAAGTTTAAAGTCCACGCATCCAATACCTTCTTATATGCTTAGTCTAAAATAGTTTCTCACATTAAGCTCCACGCGTCTAATAACTTCTTATGTATCGTCTAAAAATAGTTTGCCACGTTAAGCTCCACTCGTCCCATACCATCATATTCATTCTTTAAAAGTCCACGATAATGGTACCCAGAGAACGTGTTTGTTTGAGCACCGTTGATCTGCCGTCCGTATCAAGAAGGTTGGAGAGATGGATTTGTCGCCATGAGCTCTAACTTATAAGCTTAAAGGATTTATCGAATTTGACTTGTTTTTTTTTTTTTAACAAAACTTTTCTTGTGCAAAATAAATGAGATTACCTTTAAAAAAAATAAAATAAGATAAATAAACCCCCGGATGGATGGGTTTTTAATGACTGACAAATATTTATGAAACGATTGTTTCGGGAATACGTGGGTAAAAAAACAAACAAAACATGTTCAATTTTTGTTTTATGTATTAAAATTTGTGAGAGACAACAGAATATGATGACGTGATATTATAGCGACATCATGTGATTGGCATTGTTGAAAACTTGTGTAAAATAACACATCCCTGCCTGCAACATTTTTCATCAAGCTTCAAACATGAACATTTGTTCCGGTATTACGACCAAACAAGAAGGACGCGATTAGAATTTTACGATTACAACAGTACGACTCTCATCACTGCTGGCTTCAATAACGCTAGGGAGGCCACGGGACAACATAATCGTTGCTTTTAAAGCATGTCAGCTTGTAAACAATGACAAATTATGGAGCGATTGTTTATGGTTGCCCCCCCCCCACCCACCCCCTTTACCGCGTGCCCAGGGAGGATAGCATCGACTGCTATTATGGTGTTGTTTTTGTGTTGTCAATTTCTCCAACGGGCATTTGCTGCATCACTCAGAGTCATGTTGGAGAGCAACGGACGAAAGAAATATTATGTATAATTTGAATTACATGTCAGATGGATTCTTTCTTTCTCTCTTTCTTTCTTTCTTTCTGCTCTCTCTCTCTCTCTCTCTCCCTATCCATCCTCTCTATCTCTTCCTCTCCCTCTTCCTCACTATCTGTCAGCCCCTCGTTCGCTCTCTCTCTCCCCCACACTCTCTATCTCTATCCTTACTATTTTCTTTCTAGTCTTCTTTTTTTGGAGGGTCGAGATTCTTATTTACTATTCAAAAACTAACCACATTTCAACGCAAGTTACGTTCTTGGTTCCAAGTCCCTTGACATGTCTTGGGCTCTTGGCCAAGTGAATGTCAACCTCATTTTCAAATGTCAGCTAGAGGAAGGGGCGGAAGCATGAAAACATATGAACTTTATCATATTTTAATAGATTCGATTTCCGTAAAGCAATACTTAATCACTATAATTGTTTTTTAAGAATCCGAGTGTAACTCATCTAAATTGGCTCTTTCTTATTCTTATTTGTATTTTGTACTTAAAGAACTTAAGTTAATTACAAACATTTGCGGCCCGCGAGACGATATTTTGCGGCCCGCTACATGACAGCCCGCGAGTTTTCGTCCTTCTCATGTCTATAATATGGCCCTCCGTGACAGTGTCAGTCGAATCTCACCGACTAGTCTAATTCTGATTTTTTTATGTTTGTATAGGTTTGGATGTTGATGATAAATGTAAAAACTATTTTAAAATCGGACTAATTTTTCAAAAATCTTGTAGCATTTTATGAAACAAACATGGCCAAAGTGCGATTTTGAGAAAAGTTAAAAGCAAGTGAGTAATGCACAACCAGGTTGTTCAAGTGATCATTTGCCTTTTTTTGAGTACTTATCTGCGTGAAAAGCACTTTTGTTACTATCAACTTTTACAAGTCAAAGTTCAGTGCAAAACCTACTGATGAACATTTTCAAGCTGTACTGAGGGTCTCAGTTGCTTCCTCACTCAAGCCAAATGCTTCTCAGCTGTGAAAGGAGAAGCTCTGCCAGGTCTCTGGCAGCAAGGAGTTGGAGGAAGAACGTGAAGCCTAGTTCTTGAGAACCCTTAAAGTTTTTATTTGCAATCAAAAAAAGCTGAGAAGATTTATTGAATTTGTACTCGCTTTTTTTGTGGAATACTTGATGCGGCCCAGTCTCACTCAGATTATACCTCCTGCGGCCCCCGGATGATTTGAGTTCGAGACCCCTGGTCTAATGGGACCCGGGTGCGAATGGCGGCGATGCGTGTCCGGGTCAATTTTGACTAAATGCTGTTGGGGTGTCATTTGTGGTAGTTAATTTTAGTTAAACTGAAAAATTAAGTTTCCATTTAATTATCTTTCGTGTGATACCCCATTTTGACTTGCAAACCCAACAATAATATTTTAATTCGTTTTTTAATCCCAACCCTTTCACTTCTGGTACCCGGGTGCGAATAGTCGCAGCCTTGTTTAAAATCTTGTTTGGTCGTGTTCGCGGACTAATGAGCTGGTGTGCGATTCTGCGCTAGGCAGAGCATTCCAGCTATCGCTGGGAACAGTCCGGCTGTTATTAGTGTGACTGAGTACGTCCCGTAAACAGTGCCGTGCCGCACAAATGTTACTGTACACGCCGAGTCCGTGACAATATCGATATCCAATATTTTCTATTATCGGAAGCCGTATCTCAGTGCACTATGCATTGACTTTTTCCTCTCTCATTTTATTCCCCTTTGTGTGAATCGCTAAAAGATAATCGAATTAAGTCATGGATCGATACGTTATATTTTTAGAAGCGTAGAACTATAAATAGATCGTTGCGCGCTTCTTTAATAATGTCATTTATTAAGGTCATGTGACCTACGCATATCGTAAGAAAAAAAAAAAAAAAAGTCTTCAGCCAAAAAGACGTCGTCGTCTTGACGTGAGAGAATCCCATTGTTTGGATTATTTGGGGACACGTCGATGACCTTTACAACTAACCGTACCACAACAACGCTACCTTCGGGTAACTAAAAGAAATGATCTGAAATACTATTTTGGCATATCAGTTGGGTTGAGTGGCGTCACAAGGGGTGGAGGGTGTCACAAGGGGTGGAGGGTGTCACAAGGGGTGGAGGGTGTCACAAGGGGTGGAGGGTGTCACAAGGGGTGGAGGGTGGCCCTCTTCAGATGACACTTTTTCCCCCCTTCTTTATATTGAGGGGGGGTGTCATCTTAGGCCAACCGCATTTTTCTCGTGGAAGGGGTGGTGGTAACAATCTTGGCCGCCCCGGGCTAACCCTAGCCACACACCTCTGAGCCAATGGTTTTCGAAGGTAGGCGTATCTGTGGATCGAAATAGCTGTACAGGAACGGAAACAAGAAAACTGAGAATCACTGACTTTAAATTTGAGCGTTTGATGGGGGTCAAAGGGTAGAGCTAAATGCTTGTAGTGAATGACAGTGTGACTTCCTTAAACAGAAACAAATGTTTCCCTTTAATCCAATGAAGTCCAAATGAATCTGGTCCAGTCTTAGAAATCTGGTAGTTTTAACATTTAATTTTGAATTGAGTTTTATTGCCTCTTTCTTGTTTACAATTGTAAAGGTCGTCGATTTGGCCGTATTGTATTGCTTGGCAAGGGCGGACACACGAATGGCATTAGCATGTTTTATTATAACTTCTTTCTACACTACAAAAACTGTTATACCATAGACTGCACACTGTTATATCATGACTGCACACTGTTATACCATGACCACACATTGTTGTATCATAGACTACACAATGTTATACCATAGAATACACAGTGTTTTATCATAGACTACACACTGTTATACCATGACTACACACTGTTTTATCATAGACTACACACTGTTATACCATAGACTACACACTGTTATACCATGACTACACACTGTTTTATCATAGACTACACACTGTTATACCATGACTAAACACTGTTTAATCACAGACTACACAATGTTATACCATAGAATACACACTGTTATACCATGACTACACACTGTTTTATCATAGACTACACACTGTTATACCATGACTAAACACTGTTTAATCACAGACTACACAATGTTATACCATAGAATACACACTGTTATACCATGACTACACACTGTTTTATCATAGACTACACACTGTTATACCATGACTAAACACTGTTTAATCACAGACTACACAATGTTATACCATAGAATACACACTGTTATACCATGACTACACACTGTTTTATCATAGACTACACCAGTGGTTCTCAACCTGTGGGTCGCGACCCCTTTGAGGGTCGCACGACCCTATCCCAGAGGTCGCCTCAGAACATCTGAAAACACATATACTCTACATTTATGAAGTAGCAATGAAAATAATTTTGTTGCTGGGAGTCGCCACACCATGAGGAACTCTATTAAAGGGTCGCGGCATTACAAAGGTTGAGAACCACTGGACTACACAATGTTATACCATAGAATACACACTGTTTTACCATGACTTCACACTGTTTTATCATAGACTACACAATGTTATACCATAGACTACACAATGTTATACCATAGACTACACACTGTTATACCATAGACTACACACTGTTATACTTGACTACACACAGTTATACCATAGACTACACACTGTTATAACATGACTACACACAGTTATACAATAGGCTAAACACTGTTATACCATGACTACACACTGTTATACCATATACTACACAATGTTATACCATAGACTACACACTGTTATACCATGACTACACACCGTTCTCGTTCGGCAAATATCCTACACTAGATGGGAAAAGAAATGTAAATTTTCGTTGTTCTAATTCTGGCATTGGAACAAAAGTTAGTGGGGTGAGGGAGGTGGGACCAATATGATGATATCACCTCTGGATAAAAAAAACCACAAAAACCATCACCTGCTTAAACCTCCTTGCGGGAATACACGCTTAACTGGCATCATCGCGTGTGTCTGTTTACAAGGCTCTAGATCTGTTGTTGATTATTTTCCTGTGATTGCGGCAAAACTCTCAAATTTATTTTTAAAATTAAAACAAAAAAAGGTGGGTGGGTTTTAAGAGATCGAGTTCAAATATTTTTATGGTCATTTTAACACTGTTCAGGCAATGTGAGTCATTCTCCTGCCGAGAGTCCATTGTGGAAATCAATGATTATGCATGGCGTTGACGTCAACGCTCGTTTGATAAAATCGTGTCTTTTGTATCTAATGTGTCGATTTCATTTGGTCCCCAGGGTCCAGTCCAGTCCAAGTTTGAAAGGATCCAGTCGGGCAGTCTTCCACCCAAAGTCACTCATGTATCGTGCGAGGCGTCTCCACAGGACAGATTCGTGAGTGGCTCTGTAGCATCATTGCATGGTTGTCTTGTATGAATGGGCCTGTCTGATTCTTACTTTTCAATACAGGCTGTCTGATGCTCAACTCACACTAGGTTCTGTCTGATTCTTACTTTTCAATACAGGCTGTCTGATTCTCAACTTTTTCTTAGGGTCTGTCTGATTCTCAATTTACAAAAGGGGCTGATTGAGTTTAATTTTTAATTCAGTAGGTTGTTAAATATTTGAATTGTCTTTGTAGGTAAAAAAATAAATAAAATATCCTCCCCTTCTTAGTTTAGTGAATAGGTTACCCTTCTTAGTTACTGGGTTACCCTACTTAGTCACTGGGTTACCCTACTTAGTCACTGGGTTACCCTACTTAGTCACTGGGTTAACCTACTTAGTCACTGGATTACCCTTCTTAGTCACTGGGTTACCCTACTTAGTCACTGGGTTACCTTATTTAGTCACTGGGTTACCCTACTTAGTCACTGGGTTACCCTACTTAGTCACTGGGTTACCTTACTTAGTCACTGGGTTACCCTACTTAGTCACTGGGTTACCTTATTTAGTCACTGGGTTACCTTACCTAGTCACTGGGATACCCTACTTAGTCACTTGGTTACCCTACTTAGTCACTGGGTTACCCTACTTAGTCACTGGGTTACCCTACTTAGTCACTGGGTTAACCTACTTAGTCACTGGGTTACCTTATTTAGTCACTGGGTTACCCTAATTAGTCACTGGGTTACCCTTCTGAGTCACTGGGTTACCCTACTGAGTCACTGGGTTACCCTACTTAGTCACTGGGTTACCTTACTTAGTCACTGGGTCACCCTACTTAGTCACTGGGTTACCTTATTTAGTCACTGGGTTACCTTACCTAGTCACTGGGTTACCATACTTAGTCACTGGGTTGCTTTACCTAGTCACTTGGTTACCCTGTCTTCAATTAATGTGACATGACTTTGTGTATTATTTCAGATCATCCATGCCAAGCTTGAGACCAGGGACCTATCCTTTGTGGTGTTTGCCAGCCAACAGACACATGAGGGGGTTAAGCTGACCAACTGTACGGCCAGTGTCCTCCGACTCAAAGGAACTGTAAGTCTGACTTAGTGCATTGTGACTTCACTGTCATCTACACCTGCCCTTATTTGTGACAATCATTATAAGTATGAAAACGAGGGGGATGAAATTAATTGTCCAGACAGGTGGAGAGTCTGTAAAAATTATTGACACATCGAATGTGATTCAAATTCTCTTTGTACATTTTTATGACTGGCTCAAAAACGTCTTGGAGCCTATTTGGGAGCACAAATATTGAAATCATAATATCTTTTTTGATTAACATTATAGTAAACTTCTCCCCCTCTCGTTTCAATAACAACAAATGTTGGTTAGATGGAGGCTGGGCTGGTGGGTGAGATAGAGGCTGGCCTGGTGGGTGAGATAGAGGCTGGGCTGGTGCGTTAGGTAGAGGCTAGGCTGGTGGGTGAGTGCCAGAGTGAAAACAGCGCTTATGAATCAGCAACTGTTATTGCATATCTATGGGATAATATTGTAGAGAAGGCGGTCAAACCTCACAAACTGTGGGGGAAAAAAAGCTATCAGTCTGTGTGGGTTGATGATAATGGGATGGGAACTTGCCAATTTCGGGACCCAGCTGACATTTGTTGTTTTATTAATATTTTTAACATTTTAGTTTTCCCTTTATTTAACCAATTTTTGTATTCATACAAACAATTTTTTTCTTCTTCTAACAAAATTAAACTTAAGACATGTGAAAGTGTGAAAGGGAAATAAGCGAATGAACCTTTTTTGAAGCCAAGCTTTTTTCCTTTAACCTGTTCCATCAGTTCCATCTTGCTTGGTTTAAAGCTGATGTCATATGTCAGCTAATGATTGATGTGGTGTTTTATGAAAGCATAAATTCCAACAGCTGCAATATTCATGTTGGGTAGTTTTGAAAAATACTTTAAAAAAATTTTTTTGTTGCAAAATACAAAATTGGATTCCACTAATCAATTACACTTAATTTGTTTTATTCCCCCTCTGTTAACAAAATAAAGTTCTTAGCTGTATAAAAACAGATTTTTTAACTGTCTGGTTTAATTTTCGCTTGCATGGCAGATGCAGACAAATATTTAAATATTTTAGAAGGTTTAAAGCTGATTATATATTTTTTTTAAAATTAGCATATATCTATATATATATATATATATAAGTTTTAACTACAATGTTAACATTACAGAAATCTCTTATTTAAAAAAAAGTCAAACAAAACACAACTCATTTTGAGAAGTAACAAAACACTAAATGGATCTGAATATAATTGATGAAAATCAGATTTGAACCTATTAGTTAAATCATCTGCCTTGCCAATCAACATTGCTTCACATCAATTTCACTGTATGGGAAAAGATTAATCCCTCCCATCTGCATCTTAAGAACTTTGGGGAGGGGGTAGGGGGTGAAGAATTCCTCTCTCCAGGGAAAGTCCCTGAAGAATTCAGTGCTTGGGTTTACCTTTCTGACTCACGCCATGAGTTTTTGTAACACTGTGCATTTAAATGTTTGGTGCAGAGTCTAGCAGGGAACACATCAACTGCAGTTAGTTATTTTTTTTCTCTTCTCATTGCAAATTATTTTATTACCTTGCTGTATTGTGCAAAATATGTAGAGGCAGTTCAAGAACAATGAGAACTCCCAGCACCACACATCCCTGTGTAGGAATGGCTAGTTTACCTTGAAAACAGAACAGTTGCTTCCACACTACTCTGAGGGATACTATTTCTAACAGGGTTTCAATAAGCGAGACAGTTATATATATTAATATATAATTGGCCTATATGCCAATATATTATATGGAAAAGGGTTGGAGCTTAATACTTTTATTCTCCAAAACCATTTGGTTGGTTTGGAAGTACCAAATAGTCTAGAAACTAGAGTTCACTCCCTGTTAAAGCTTGAATGATTATAGAGACTAGTGGGGCCTATTCATTTCGTGTTGTTCCTTTTAGCAGAATGAATGCTTAGGGGTGACATAACTCTTTTTGACACTGTCAGTCTATGTACAATTTGTGCTATAGTGCGGCTGTTGCTTCTCTTTAGTTTATTATCCTGGACTCAACTTATTATGTGCATCGTGTCTTTTAGATGAATTTAAATCAGAATGCACAAAGGAAAATTTTATAAAAGAAAGGAAGTATTTATTTTAGCCTCTCAGCCTCTTTTTTTTTTTTGTTGTTGTTCATTGGCTCTGTAACTAAGACAAAAATATGCATCCCTTAATCCCTGAATTTAAAATCAAAGGGAAACCAGCCTCAAAGCCTTAGAGGGGGAAAAAAATAAGTTGAAGGAATGACTCATATTCTGAAGGTCAACCCTTTTTTTTCTTTCTTTTTTTTCCCTTATTTTATCCTTTAGTTTTTAAAAATTAAAATCTTCTTATTGGAGAAAAACCCCTAAATGTCTTGTTGGAAATGATGATGGGGTGAAGATCTTTTTCTTTCTGTGGTGTCATTAGTTTTCACAGTATATTTTAAGTCTGCCACTAGATCATTACTATTTACCAAATTTTTGTGTTGGTGCTCACCAACGCCCGAGAACCATTGAGTGCACAGAATCTGACTTGCCCAGCAGATAACCATCCATCTCAATGGCTTTCTTTGTGTGACTCCTGCTGCTTGACTGGAACACTGGTGTAACTTATGTACATCAATGGATATTTGCCTCATCACCTCATTCTGAGGAGATTATGTTTTTTATAGAGAGAGGCATAGTGGATAAAAACAAGCTATAATATTAGACTATTTGCTTTAAAAAAGATTAGGATTTTTTTTTATTCCCTAAGATGTTTTTTGTGCAAAGTTTTAAAAACATTTAAAAAAATACTTTTTTAAACTATAGCTACATGAATTTTGTAAAAAATCTATAATGTTTTGGTTTCTATTTTTATCAGCTGAGGATTCAGTCTTACAGGGAAGGTGCTGATGTCAAAGTGAGCTTTAACTTTGAGGGCAAGCCTGAGATTAAAGTACAGGTCAAGCCCCTGAACCCCTACCAGGTAAGCAGGCCGTGTCTGTATTGTTCATCATGTGATTGGCTCCACCATAAAAAAAATTGAGGCTCATTGTAGCTCTCTGGATTGCTCTCCAGGCTCCAACCTTTGATTGTTTAGTTTAGTTCTATCTTCTTTATCTTCCTAAATATTCTCCTTTTTTTTTTACTCCCATGCTTTGAGGGAAATATTTTATTCAAATATTTTTTTGTTTATATTTGAGGGCCCACAATCAATTTATTGATATTTTGGCTCTTGGTTTGAATTCAGAGTTTGCCTTCTATTAGATGAGTTGCCGTCCAAGGCTAATGAGTCCCATTGACCCGTACCTGTGACTTGTTCACATTCATCCGTGCCTTGATAGGAATAAACTGTCATATAGAACTCAGCCCATTAAAATAACTCATTTATTTTATATAAGCAGGCGTGCACAACTCAAAATGTCAGGAGGGCCGTAATACTTTATGAAAAACTTGTGGGGGCCGTAATACTTTATGAAAAATGTAAGGCAGGCCGAAAGATAATAGAAAGCTAACATGGGTGAAAGCTATTAAGAAAGCAACAATAATGATAAAGAATATTTCGTTACTTCGCGGGCCGCCAAGTGGGTGCTGGCGGCGTCGGCCGTATATTGTGCAGGCTTGATATAAGTATTCTTCTCTTGTCTTTTTGAATTCTCTTTCCTAATTAGTAACATTTTTTCTTTAATTTTTTCTTTCTTTTATGTATTGTAAAATCTAAATGTCTATAAAAACTCCAATTTTTTTTCTTTCACACAATTTTAAAAAATTTTATTTTTTAAAAATTACTGCTTAACTTGTAAAATATTATTTCCTGAATTTTGTTTTTGTTGGATCTCTTTATTAATTTTTTGTTTGCTCGCTTTTATGTGCACACAATTTGCCTTGCAGATCAGTGTGTGTATCTTGTAGGATAATGTCACCTTTATTGTATTTCTAAACCTGGACCAATAAATTCTATCATTTACCACACTTTAAATATCTGCTGAACCATGTGGGAATTTTTTTTTATTATAGTTGCTCTACTTAAACCCAAGTAAAAAACCTTAAAATTTAAGTTTTAACTAATAAATTTCCTAGAAATTTGAGAAGAGTATAAACATTTTATATTCATAAAATAGATCATAAATATTCAAGGCTACTCAGTGTTTTAGCTTTACACAGAAAAAGTGTGGTCCATAAGAGTTCGAGAGTATCCCAATAATATGATGGATGGAAGGGCTGGACGTCATTCTTGAAATAATAAACATACACCCTTCTGATGTGAATATATCCCACAACATAGGATCTCTGATATTAGATTCATCAGATGTTCACTGCTATATATTTGTATGTTATAAGGACACCCCCCCCACCCCCCTCAAGATATGATGCTGAAGGCTTGCTTTATTGTAACAGGAAGCCAATGAGCTGGTCGACCTTGGTGTGGTGGAAGCCAATGTCCGCAACTCGATCATCCTGGCGAAGACCACCTTCACAGTGACCCACCTGCTGATGCCAGGCGACCTTCACACAGTCAACCATGACTTTGGCCCCGACAAAGGAGGTCAGGACCAAGGAAAGGGTGAGTAACACAACCGCAGCAATCTTTGCCCTGCTCTCTGAGTATGATTGGAAGTCTTCAGTGGGTCAGTTTCTACTGATTAGCCGAATCAGTGCAATTAAAAATAATTAATGTTTACATAAGGGTTATTCGATAGGTCTCAAACTCTTACTAGCTAGGACACTTTAAAAAAATGTATGTCTATTAGTTTACCCATGCCAGTTACAGCCAAAGATGTATGGGACCGTTTAGTATTTCAAATCCCTGTAATACTCTGCTTAAAAAATGTCAACATTTATTAACTATAACTGTAGAAGAAAATAACCAGAAATTTATATATAAATATATCTATATATATATATCTATATATATTATGTTGAATATCAACTATCTGAACATATTTTCGCGTTAAAAAACAAGTCGTTAACTTATTCTACTGTGCAAAAATTGGTACCCTACTTAATTTCAATATTACCTCCTGGTGTGGGAATTCAACGTCTGATATTAAACACAGAATAAACCGACTAATCAAGAAAGCTAGGAACATAACACAAACTAAACATCCTTTCCTTGAAGAGCTATTTGAAGAAAGATGTTAATGTAAAACTAAACACATTTTGGATGATCCATCCCACCCTCTTCTGGATGATACATCTCACCCTCTTCATCACAGATACTTAGGATCAGGCCGTTCAGGGCGAATTCTTTCTGTCAGGGTGAGGTATAAGCTACATAGTTCGGGGATAATTGATGGTCTACGGTATAAGCTACATAGTTCAGATAATTGATGATCTATGGTATAGGCTACATAGTTCAAAATATTTCTTGTTTAAATCATTCAGGAAGCCACCCACCCAACTCCAGCCTGCAACAGCGAGACATTCAGAACCTGCAAAAACAGAAGCAAGCCCCCCAAAACTCTGCGCCACCTCAAGCCACCCAGCAGCAGACCCAGAAGAGGGATCAGAATCAGGAACTGCAGGAAGTTGCCCAGGAGATTGTGGTGTCCGCTGTGATCCCCCCCACCAACAAAGCTGCGCCGATTCACAGCATCTCTGTTCAGAATGAACCCATCCAGGTGAGGGCTGCTTTGTCACTCAGGGCAACAGTGTGCAAATATGTTACTTCAGCAACCCACTGAAGTATCATATTGTTAAGACCAGCATGTAAGCAAAACAAGACTTTTAACTCCTCATGACCCACACAAAATGTTATGATCTGAAGCATGTCACCAGTAACGTAGGACTTGAGTAATTCTTTGACAAAATGGACTGGGATTCTACAGAATATGAAGAACATTTGTTAATCCTACCTAACATTATTTCTTCATATGTTCTTAAATTAAAAAGTACAAAACTGTGTGGGTAATTTTTGAAAGCCAGAATTTTTTTTACTGATATTGTTCATTGGTTATTAAGAATAAAGTCAGCTGCAGGTTTGTGATGTCATTCAAGTATAATGAAATGATGTCCGTGTTCCAGAGCATCCCGATTCATCCAGTCAGCCGGCAGTCACAGCTGCAACAGCAGCAGCAACAAAAGGAGCTGCAGCAGGAGATTAAGCAAGTTCCTCGCAGAGATCAGCAACGAGTCCGCCCTCAGTCTCGCCCCGAGGGTGTGTTTGAGCCGGTTGAAGCACTAAATCTGTCGAGCGCTGTAAGTTGAACTGCATGTCGAGCTAGAGGCTGTGAATGTTTGTTTACAAATGAATCATTCTCAACTTCTGTTGTCACTGCTCATAGGTAACATTAAATGACATTGAAGATTTATTATTAATTTTTTATTGTGCATATTCATTAACCTCACCAACGCTATTGAAGCACTTTCTTATGTTTTTAAATTTAATTTTTAAAGAAAAACAAAGCAACATTCGACTTGTGCCCACAAATGTATGCTGAAAATGAAGCAAAAGTTTACTTAGTCTTGAAAGACTTAAACAACTTTAGGATCAGGCCCATGATTAGATCTAAATATGATTATAATTTATCTAGAACTAGTTATGGCCCACCAAACAGTGGTGGTGGCAATGTATGATCTTCCAATCTACCAAAGTAACTAGACAAAAACTTCCCATCTACTAAAGTTACATGACAAAAAGTTACTTGACAAAAACTTCCCATCTACTAAAGTTACATGACAAAAAGTTACTTGACAAAAACTTCCCATCTACTA
This sequence comes from Lymnaea stagnalis, assembly GCA_964033795.1. NCBI lineage: Eukaryota > Metazoa > Mollusca > Gastropoda > Lymnaeidae > Lymnaea > Lymnaea stagnalis. The sequence goes on from CAXITT010000550.1 coordinate 204,198, forward strand.
AAGTTACATGACAAAAAGTTACTTGACAAAAACTTCCCATCTACTAAAGTTACATGACAAAAAGTTACTTGACAAAAACTTCCCATCTACTAAAGTTACATGACAAAAAGTTACTTGACAAAAACTTCCCATCTACTNCCCCCCCCCCGTACATCACCTCACATATTGTTCATGCCCATGAACTATTATATATATTGTAAAGTCCCACATACTTTTTACCCTGCACATTTATTACTACCATATGTAAATTGAGAAATCATCTTTACAAGAAAAGAAAATATTAAGCAGTATTTTCAAGAATCTCATTTAAATCAGTTTTCAGGAATTGTACTTTGGTGCTATTTTACACACCATTACTGTCTTTTATGGCTGGAGAATGATTTTGATTGATGCCCAGCATTGCTTTAGCTATTCTTCTTAAAAATTAAACAGAAACAAAAATATGGTCATGGGGGTCATGGATAAATTGATGACAGATTCTTAAAGTGGGCACATAACACAAATTTAGTAAAGAGATAAGAACATGGAATGCACCCCATATCAACTGACTCTCATTCCATTACAAAACAGATATGCTTTTTCAGTTAAACATCTATGCTGTCAATGTTATTGTCATTTAACAAATAAAGTAATGTCAAGCCATCTTTACCAGCTGTACTCTGGTCCACCAAAGCCTCCCCGTATGGTCGGAGACAAGCGACTCCTGGTCAAGGTCATCAAGGCCAATGGACTGAACCTTAAAGAAATTGGTCAGTTCTTGTCTAAATGTTGCTTAATTAATTTGCTCGTTTAAGCCATGAGAAAGTTAAAATTTGTTAAGGCAATGGTTCACTGCCTTCTGTTTCTTAAGGTATCATATTTTATATTTTCCTTTCTGTGGGTTTAAATTAGTCATTCAAAGCCAATTGAAAATGCAATTGAATATGCAATTGAAAATGCAACAAATTATATTTTAATTGATTTTTTCAGCTTGTCTAATCAGACAAATTAATCAAACTATCCTTATAACCATGAGAGAGAGAGAGAGAGAGAGAGAGAGAAAATAGGTTGCTCTTTCAACTTTTATTAGTGTTGTATTTATTTTACAGTGTCAATGGCTAAGTAGTTCAGTATTTTGAAAGTCTATTGTATTTTTCTCAAAGTAGGTGCTGCAAACATTGTATGTATGCTGTCCACCGATGAGCCAGTGCAAGGCTACGCCACCAGTGTGGTCAAGAACACACAGAACCCATTCTGGGATGAACACTTTCTCTTGTAAGTGGGGTGATACAACAATACATCTCAAAGAAAGTGTTCCATTACTGTTGTTGTGATGGTGTGACACGGTGTACAAATTATTTCATTACAAATTTTTTTTTTAATGGTGTATTTTAATTTGAGGCTGGCTATATTGAGAAGGCACAGGTTGATCAGTGTACATTCAGTAATTTACACTGTGTTATAAAAATCTTTTTTGATAAGGCTATCATCTGTGTAAAATGTGAAGTGTGTAATATTTTCATAGATAAGCACAAAAAGTCATATATGTTTAAAAAAAAGAAAGTTTTTGTTGATTTAATGGCATGTTCCAGTTGTACCAAATGTTTTTCTATTACTTTAAAGTTTTCGTTCATTCCGTTTCCAGTGACATCACGCAAGAGACCCAGGAAGTGAGAGTGGAAGTCTACGATAAGGACAAGCCACAGGGAGGTATGTCACATTAGGCCATGTGGGATCCACCTACAAGATTGAAGTTACTTTTGATGTTTAAAACAGTAATGTTGAGTGGGGGGGGGGGGGGGGTTTTTTAATTTAAAAAAAAAGGTTGGGGGGGGGGGGGGGGGGGGGATTTTCGTGGTCCAGAAACTGATTCTAAAAAAAAATTTTCTTCCTGGTATAAGATGGCTGACATTATTCTAAAGGGAAATGATAACCACATCACAAGTTGGATGTAGGAACGGTGTATTTATTTGACTTTGCCAAACAAAAACAACAAAAAAATGCTTTAAATGTTGAACATCATTGTCACTGGCCTGAATATTTCTTTGGATTTTCTTCCATCACTCGCTAAATACACTGCAAAACTGATGTACTTGCAGATGAGTTCATTGGTGAAGCCATTGTCTATGTTGAGGACTTGCGTAAAACACCAAGCAGCCGCCAGATTCTAAGACTGCACCCGACACCTGGCAACTTTGAGTATAATGCTGGAACCGTCACAGCCGAGGTAAGCAGTGAAAACTAGAGTTCACTAATGCTCAAAATCTACTAAGATTTGTAGTAATTTTAAAGTTTTTTGTTGATGTTTAGATTTTATTTTCTGGTTTAACTGTTATTTCTTGTTGTTTTATTTCTGGTTCTTTAGTTTTGAATATCAAGTTTAATGTATTGTGATTAAATCACAGAAATTTTGGACATTAAGTAACGGAAATTATTGACATGAAATTTACAGAAATTATTGACATTAGATAACGGAGATTATTGACATTAAATAACAGAATTTATTGAGATTAATTAAAGAAAATTTTAAATAACAGAAATTATTGAGATTACATCACAGAAATTATTGACATTAATAATGGAAATTATTGACATTAGATTTATAAAAATAATTGACATTAAATAACAGAAAGCTACAGCCACTGTTGACAATAAATTTTATATAGATTAAAGTTTGTCTTACTGTTAAAGTTGAGGAAAATATCAGAAAGATGTAACACATTATTCTAATATCATGTGAAATAATATCAAAGAAACCAAGTCAATTTTAAAGCCTGAAACTTATTGCTTGTGTAGTTCACAGACTTGTTTACCCTAACGATTTTGGCGTACAATGTACAATTTTGAGGTGTATACATTATATATACTCTATGTTTATTTTTTACTATTAAGAAAATGTATTGAACTTTTTTTTGATGATATTGTATGATTTTAAGAGTTTGAGAGTAAACAAGTCTGAGTTCAGGTATTTGCTTCCAATTTTTGTATAGTGTTGTTTTTTTTTATTGTTTTTTTCTGTTTCAAGCATAACTTTAATGGACATGAATTCCTGTTTTAAAATGTAAATTAAAGCTATAGATATTTCATTACTTTTTTGGGGTACTATTTTCCCCCTAGTTTCTATTTATGGACCCAGCTGAAGCTGACCTGCTCTTGGACTCTATGACAACCACAGCCAATAATCAGCTGTCTCCCCGTAGACGCATTGAAATTGCCCGCTCAGTGACCCCAGGGGGCACTGTGGTAACCAAGACTACAACAACAACACAAAAACCCCAGTTCGGCCGTCATGATCCGGGTCTTGATGGTAAAAAATATATTTCAGTACCTTGCCCCAGCAAACTTATAAATTGACTTTATTTTTAACTTGGCATTAAATTTGAATTTCTGTTTTTTTTGTGTGCATTATTGAATTTCTATGGCCAGCTGTAAAAGTGATGAGCATTATCTTTCCAATATTTATTTCCTTTAACAAAAAAAAAAGTAAGGTTACCACTACTCAAGTGCACTGAACTTACATGCATCATTAGTTTCTAAATATTCAGAATTAAAAAAAACGAATAAAAAAAAACTATTTAAAAAAATTCTTATATTAAAATGATAAAAGTAGTGTCTCAGTAATTTGAGCTTTAGCATCTTGATTTCTTTGGTAATGTCTTTAAGGGGACTTTACTCCTTTTGAATGTTTCAATGAGTTCACCTAATTGGGATAAAGACTTTTAATTGACTTCAAACCTCTTCAGTTATCTGAAAAATTTAAATACAATTGTGCCATCAATGAATCTTATGTTATTTCAAGGATCCCCCAACTATGTTGAGAAGAACATTTATGCAGATGAATCCCCGAGATTCTCCTACAGTGACAGTCCTTCCAATGTGTCCTCTGGTAAGTTGCTGTCTTTATAATCATCAGGTTTTTCTTGTAGTATTTCACAATTTTCATTCCTAGTAGTGTATTTTTTTGTGTATTCCCTATGGTAGAAGTTAGTTTGTAATTATATTGAGGCTCTGTGTAAGACCATCCATTACAATAAAACGTTTTCAACTATAATTTTACTCTGTCTTTTTTTAAAAAATACAATTTACATGTTATTAAGAATATCAGAAATGGAATTAAAAAATTTTCTGAATTATATTTGAAGTATTACCTACTTAAGCAGTGGTCGTCAAAGCAGACCGAATCCATGGGCACATCAAACTCTTAAAAGTATTGAATGATGGCCTTAAGGAGAGTATTGTTATTTTATAGTGACATTTCAAAAACCTCTATTTTAAACAGCTCAAACCCTTAAAATAGTTCTATGAATAAAATTAGTTTGCTTCTTTTGGTGGTTGTGATATTAGGTTAAGAAACTAAGAAAGTACAACAAATAATGCATTTGTAAAATCTTTGAGGGACACAAATATTTAAGAAAAGTAAATGGGATTTAACTCTTCTTAAAGATAAAACAATTTTAATTAGTTTAAAGCACAAGGGCAAATACTTTGTTGAAAGTGCCCTATTCTAAATCCTATTGTTTGTTGGTCCAGGCTTGAGACAACAGCAGATTCCAGTAAGTATTTGGGCCCTGTGCTTTGGCATTTTGGAAAGTTTAGTTTAAATCCTGGGTCTTTTTGTCATGATACTTTGCCCTTGGTATCAACACTTTAGTCCTAGAAACATAATTGAATGCATTTGTACTAACATGTCAGAGATAAGTGTCTTGGTTGGTTAGAGCAGTGCATATATTTCCATAACAGATGAGATTTTTAAAAAGTTAATTCATCAAATAATTCAACTCTTTGTGAATTTTGGATCGGTGAGTGTTCAAGATTTTTAAACACTTTATCCCATCTATTTTTTCAAATTGTATCCCTTTTTTTTAAATTTAAAAAAAAGCCATGTTTTTTGCCTTTATCATGAATTTTACAGTTTTGAATAATGGCATATTTTGTTTCTTATGCTAGAGCTCTAAATTTCGAAGAATGATTTTAAAATTAATAAAAAAAAATTTAAATTTTTAAAACGATTTCTGCTTAGTCAAATTTTTTGTATAATAATTTACTTAAATTCAATTTAGTTGTGAATAATTGATCAGTTTCATGTTTTTAAGTGTAAAGTTTTCACTAAAATGAGCCCCATAAAAATATCACTTTGTAAACCTGAGTTTTCTAATTCTAACAAACGGTTATGTGAATTAATCCTGCAAAGTGGCATGCAAAATAATTCATTTTTTGTGTAAATATCAAACAATATTTTGAAACATACAACACATGTTGGGCTTGGGTTTATAAAATATAAATATAATTTTCCTTATAATTTTTAAATTTTTATTTTCAAGCACTTTTAAAAAAAATATATTATTTTACCATTGGCAGCACATCATATTAAATTTAAGCACATTTCCTGAAATGGTGACTTCCAAATTACAATCTAAAAATTGGTAGTAATTTGAATTAAGCTGTTATTGTTGTTCATCACATTTTATTGGAGAGCTCATTTATTTATCATGGACAAACATTTTTACTTGGTTACATGAACAATTTAAATTCTTTTTCTTTTTAAGTAATATTTGAATGTTGTGAATTAATTAATTCTTTAGAATGTGTAACTAAATTCAAATGTAATAATTAATACCAAAACAAAATTGCCAATTCTTTTTCTTTGTGTAAAAATTCTTAAAAATGCTTGAATTAAAATTTTAACTTACAAAAATAAAAAAAAAAATATTGAACAAATTAAAAAAAATCTTGTAAACCGAAAATAGATCTACATCCAATACTCTCTGTTTCATTTTCTGACTGGTTAAATTTAATCTGTTTGAAATGAATAAACAACATCAACCCATCCTTTTTTTTTAACTTAAAAATATCTATTCCAACTTTTTGTACCACCAAAGCCTTTTCTTCAGCCATTAGTCATACTTATACTCGTCATTATTTCAATGGCTAAGTTCCTTTCAAAGATTCCACTTTGGTTTATGGCGTTTATGTTTCAGTTTCAACTGGCATAATTTGCAGACTGGCATAATTTGCGTAACATTGTAGCTGACCTCCCTCCAACCAACCTAACTGCATGCGGCCTTGCCAATATTTTTATTTCTTCCAGAAACAATCCCGACAAATGGCGAAGAGGCCCGGAGAGAAGATTCGGTCGCAGCTGCTGCTTTGAGAGATATTCAGGAGAGGTCATGGCGACCTCGCACCCATGCCAAATCTAGCACTATTATAATTACTGGGGTCAAGAGGGTAAGAGAAGTAGCAGGGTAAACTGTTCAAACAAAATTATTATACCTACATTTAATTATTTTTTTTAAAAACTGAAATAAAATCTGGAGGAATTAAACATGCTTTAACCATACCCTTAAAGAGTCTATTGACTAAAAGTAAACAAATGGTGTTTTTTTCTTTATGGCAAGGGGTACTTTTTAAAAAAAATTTTTTAAAGGTAATTGGCTCTATTTTTTATTCTAGGTGGAAGAATTATGTCTTGAAACTTTATTTATTTTGTTTTAACCCCTGGCTAGTTTCTCTTTTCTAGACTTCCATTACTTTAGCCTTTATAAATAAAATAAAATCAAATGGGATCATATGAATTTTGACATTTCTTTCACTGAGTTAAAATATTTATGGGCTATATTTAAAAAAATTAAAATAATTAGTATTTGTTTGTCTCCTTGTACTTAAACTTCCTTAATTAAGACATTCCAAATTATTATGGTCCTTTTTTTCTGCAGCAAAAGTGTGTAAGCAACTACCACTTTCATTACTGCTTGGCTGTTATGCTTTAAGTTTGATTTAGACAAACTTAATTGCTCAAATTTGTTTACATCTTCATCTGCATGTTATGTTTATCCGCATGGATTGTTTACATAAAAGTTTGGTGCATCAGTAAATATATTCAGGTTTTACCAGTTATTTTGGAGTTTTCATTCACGTCTACAACAGTCTAAATTCAGCCTTAGTTCTTCTAATTAATTGTTTGACTTTAAAGTTATTGTCAGTATGTAACCTTTGCCCAAAATGCCCAATTTATTTTATCTATACAATGTTTTGCAAGTAACATTTCTTTCACACAGTTATTAATTTTAAAGATATTTACCTGTTACAATGAAATTTTGCTGAAAAAAAAAATAAATAAAATACAACATTGACTTCTCTTTAAGTTTATTTATTTTACTCATTTGCATGCAGCAAGAATCTCCCCGCCCTAAACCAAAGGTAATAAAAAATATGGTTAAATGTCAATGTTTTTCCTGAGCCAAGAATTTTTTTGGATTGGTTATTTTACTATTAAATCATGTTAGGGATAAACCAAAAGTGTTATTTAAAAGAATTTGGCCATTCTCTTCTTTGAAGTAAATGTAGTGTACAATGAAATCAAGGCTGTTAAATGAGACCTGTGTATAATATGCACACCAAAGTTTAAACAAATACTGAAGTTTGTTTGTCAATACCGACCCATTATTTTGTGTTGAGTTTCACCTACTGAAATATCCCCAGAGTAACGTATAATATAAATGCACTGTGATACTAAGTCAGGGTGAACATTTGTTGACTTTGGTGAAAATTGCAATCATTGTCAATTCTGATGGGTTTTTATGTTGCATCTTACTGCTGTATTAAATGAATAATATTATTATTTAAACACACCTTTATTATAACTGTATATTATAAGGCAATTTTATCAATTTCAGACATGTGGCCACTGAATAGAGAAAATATGTGCATATTATACACTACTTTTTACAACCATTTCAAATGCTTGGACATCTTTTGAAAAGCTAACAAAAATGAAAATTTAACCAGAGACCCCAAAGCTGATTGGTATATTACTTCAAGTATCTGTCTTATCTTCAGACCATTGAGAGCCCTCAACCAGAGGAAGACGCTGAAGCTTCCTATCAGTACCAAGTCAACCAGTCCTATAGCCAACAGCCACAGCCCATAGCTTTGAAAGGTACAGTTAACTGTTGTATTCTGACTTATTTGCAGGACATATCTATGTATCTATTTTGTCTGTGATTTCTTACTTTGTTTAACCTTTAAATGATTCATTTTGACTCAAGATTCATTTTGACTCAACATTTAAAAAAAAATTTTACTATGAAAACTGCAGTCCTAGGCTTGGATACTCGCTAAGAAAAACTATCTGACGTAACTATTAGTTTCCTTTTATAACTATGTAAGAAATACTGGTAAAAAAAGAAAGTTTTGTACCAGGACGGTGTGGCTGGGTGAAGATGTGAAATTTGTAGTTAGCTAAATATGTAAAAACAATCATTGGTTGAATACCATTGGATGATTAGAATAAAACTGAAATCTTTTTAAATTGCTTGATGTCCTATCAACCTATCTGATGTACAAATTTAACCACACATTATCTTGTTTTATGACATAGGTATCTGAAATCAAAACATTATTCTCAAAATTCATATAGAAAGTTGCTCATTTTATCTTAGGCTTGTAATGAGTACGGTAATGAAAAATTTATCTAATACTTTTTTTTTAAAGGACACAAAATTATTTACATTCCGTTGATTATACTTTTAATATTTGATTTGCTTTATATTACCATTTAACATGTGATAAAAGCGACTTATGATCTGTTGATGTTTCAGTAAGTCACCCTTGTGTCCTGCCTAATTTTAACTCTTTTAATATATTTGAATTTTAAACATTTATAATTTTAGTTATTTTAGTTTTTAAAATAACAACATGGCAAAGATGGGATAAACAATAAATAAATATTGTCTTTTTGTGCTCTGTAAGTCTAGGTTTTATCATTTCATTATTTGATGTTTGAGTTTTAGATTTATACAAAATAAAATTAAACTAGAATCAACCATTTTTTTATATTTCAAGTTTCATACAAATTATTAAACTAAAATCAACAATAGTTTTAATATCAAGTTCACAAAAATAAAATTTAAAATATAACAAGAATTGAGCTGCACCTGGGGTAATATAATACAAAGTATACCAATTTAACTAGGAAGACTTTTCAAATTTATCTCATACATGTATATGTTAAACATTAATATAACTTAAAATTGCCTCTTGCATCCTAATAAAACTTTTGTTATTTGTTTGAAAATGATGATTTTGATTTTAAATTTAACTTTTAATATGTTGATAGTCCTTCAATTACAAAATAATGTATAAGCATTTTCTGCGACCAACAAAAGATGTATACAAATGAATGCTTTGGTCATTAATATTTTTGACTTGCATCTGTCCTTGTGTGGCAAATTTTCAGCTTAAAGGACAAAATTTCATCTCATCAATGTGGAAAATCTGGTAATCAAAGAAAGCTGACAATGAAAGAAATTGCAGTTGTAATATATTCTGACAGCGATAAAACCCTGTGACTACTAAAATTGTGGACCAATATATTTTGGGGCTGTTATGACATGATCAAAAATTGAAAGAAAAAAAATAATTAGTTAATTCAATTTTTCTTATTAAAAGCAGGGTTGCTAACTTTAAAAATTCATTTTTATCTTCAAAATGATATAATTGCTATAAATCTTTTTGAACAATTAAGACATGAAGTGAAATTTTTTAAAATATAACCGCAGACCTTGGTTAATTATCACTGGATGTATGTAGCAATCCAATAAATCTTCCATTAAAAAAATATTTAATACTTTCTTCGTAAATAGGATTTTTGTTTTAACCCGGTTTCTATGGGCATCCTTTCTGCCTATTTTCAGCAGTTTGTAATTTTTGTTTAAATTGCAACCTTGTTTTTTTTTTCTTTTTTAAAACATCAATATTTCTGTTGGGCATTTGTCAAATATCCAGTTACATTTAAAAAGTCGGTCAAACAGCCCACAAAATATACACAAGCATTTGTCGCATTTAGGCTTCCCAGTAAATAACAATACTGAAATCTCCACTGTGACTACTACATAACTGGTTAATCTACTCTACCTTTGTTTACGCTTCTGTTAGTTTATTAATTCCTCTAATTAAATATCTTTTGTGGTTAGTCTAAAGACCTACTGACACTACTGCATAATGATGGACATACTGCATAAAAACTACTTTCATGTGGGTTTTTGGACATACAATAATCTCTTAAAAGTTTTCTTTTTCCCCTAAATTTTTCTTGAGATTCATCTTTTTCTCTTTGACTTTGAGACATTTCATCTGAATTCACTGTGGTGGTCATCTTTTGTCTGATGCAACCCATCTCATCATCAAAGGGTGGACTCTTCTATACTTTTTTTCAACTTTGTTTCTCAAACAACTTTCCTTATGGATTAGCTTTTATTTTATCTTTCTATATTGCCTGCTTTTTTTTCTTCTTTTCTCTTCTGATTGTAATTGTCATCTTTAGTATTGTTTTTTTAAATATTAATGCCAACTTTTTTCTCCTCAACATTTTAACATTCATGCATTTGAAAAGTGCTAATCCCAAAATAAAAGTTTCAGGACAGATTTGAAATTTTGTAAATTGTCCAACCACATTGAATGAGTTGATTCTGAAAAACAAACTCAAAAAATCCAACCTTTCAAGGAAAATGTCAAAACTTGATTTACCTCTTATTTAAGTTTTTTTAAAAATTCAAGATATTTAGTAAACATGCTATTAGGACTGTGTGAAGTTGCCTTGTCCTCCCCCAGACCCTCCTGACAAAAATTGTGGCTTTTAAGCTGAAAATTCCTTGCTTCGTGACTAATCTGCATTTCCACCGTATCCATTATTCATGTCTCATCTCTAGTTTCCCAGAAATTTCGGCATTCATCTTTTAAAAGCATAAGAAAGGGCATTTTTAGATCTGCAACCAAGTAGTGTTGAGTCGCTAAACGTGTACTTCTAAAATAAAGTTTTGATAGAATTTCGTACGGCAGTGATCCAGCTTTTATATTAGTATACTGAGCTAAATAAAAGAATAGTGAGAATACTTGAACAATTTTTTTTAAACAATAAAATTTTTATAATCTAAAAATCTATTTAATATAGATCAAATAATTGCTATATTTGTTTTAAAATAATTTAAAACCACCAATATTGTGATTTTAAGAATAAATGTTTTCATTGAAGTCCTTATCAATTCATAATTCTATTCTATTTTAAATTGGATCTAAATTGTACAGTATATTTTATAATACCTGAAACAGTGGATTTAAAAATATAAAATGTCGACATTAATCTATGAATTATTCTTGATGGTTGGGATTCATGAAGTCTCTGTGGTCCCCAAATTGGGTGATTTTAATTCTGTTTTGCTTCGATAAGAATTAAAATATCTTTTACAACCATATCTGATTCAAACCACTCATTAAATTTTTTACAAACTTGATATGAGACAAGATAAAAAAAATATTCATAATATTTTATCCCTAGGGATCTTTGTTGCTTAGCAAGAAATGTTTCTCGTTGTTAATTTACTTTTGAACTTAATTTAACTTTTGCACAGGAGACAAGAAAGAGAGCACTGTATAGAAGTGGATATGGTAACCCAACTATGCATTTGATATTTCTTTATTTTCAATAGTGGGAAATATAGAGGACATAGTTATTTTTTAAAAATAAATTCACTTGAGACCACTTTCCTGCCTAATATATTTACACCCCAGCACAGCGAAATTTCCATCGTAATTTCCTCCCTTCGTTCCCTCACAATGTTTCACAGAGGCCTGTTGTCGCTAAGCTTTTTCCTGTCCATGCAATAAACATTGTCATTTCTTGTGCAGTATTTAATTGGGAAATGACCACTGTCATGTCCTAAATTTCTTCTTTGATTTATTAAGGGTGATTTGAGCTTGTAATAATATTTTTATTTTTATTATTGTTTTTTAATTATTATTTTTGCTGTAGATTAACAGTAGTGTGCTTTTAAATGTTGGGAAATATGTATTTATTATTAAGCATTTAACTAGCCATTTTACCAATTACCCAGAAAGGCATATTTTAAAGGGAAAGCTCATTTAACATCGCAGTTACTCCCCTCTGATTGTCGTTTTCCAGATAAAAAGAAAGGTGGTTTCGGCAGTGCCATTCTGAAAAAGTTTGGTCGTAAGAAACGTGCACAAAGTGCTGACCGCACATCGAGTATGCGGGAGGGGGATTACCTCAGACCCCCAGAACCCGCGTACGGACCGCAGTCGAAAGGTGCACAGTTGTCCTGAAACTGAATGATCCCTGATTGTCTCCCTTCTTGTTGTGCAACCTGCGCTGCTTTTCTGATTGGCTGTTGCAATGACAACTTTTGAGATAGATAGCTGAGTGGTGCATACAATGGGCTGTCTGTATGCTAACTTTCACCTAAAGAATAATTCAACACTTAAAAATGTCTTTTGTGAGCAGGCCACATTATTATAAAGTACTGTTTCTAGAATGTATATTATTATAAAGTACTGTTTCTAGAATTTATAGAATGAATAAGCATCTGTGTTTGCTGCTTTAGTTTTTGGAGGAGCCTTTGCTTAGTTTATAACATATATGTGAAGCAGAAATTTTTTATTCACAATTATAGTCACCATAACCAATTAACCTATAATTGTTTTCTATTTATAACAATTAAGTTTGTAAATATAAATGATGTCAATAGTAACAGGAAATAACTGATTAAAAGTCAATATTGATAAATGTAATGCAAATTTATATACATAAGTATTAAATGAATTACAATTTGTGCATAGTTTTCCCGATGCACTTAGATCTAATTGTGTCAGTACCGTAAAACACATTTGCAATGATGTGGTCTGTTCATCATAGAGCTGTCATGTTCCCTAAACTTTGGAGTGAGTAGCTACTTTTAAAACTGTGGTAGAGTTGTCTTCCTTACATTTATATTTTGTTTGGCTTAGTACACTCTATTAATGTTTTTTTTTTTTGTTGTCATTGTTTCATAGCGTCAGGTCACCAGATATTTTACATTCTCATAAGGTTGAAATAATTGATTTAACACTTGATGTCCCCTCCGCCCACTCCTTTTCATGGCATGGTTTATTTTTAGTATCATTTTAAATCATACCAACGCATTTTAAAATTGAAAGTGACCTTAGTGAGTTGCCATTAATATTTTTTAAATTAACATATAAAGAGAAATATAACACTATTTAACTCTATTTTCTGTGGGTTTTAAAGAAACAAGCTGTCATTTTATAGCAAATTGTAAACATAATATTGATAGCGATATGAGTAGCAGCATTCGTCAAGTTTTCAGATCTGTTTTGTACAGAAGCGCTAAATTTTGATTGTTGCTCTAATGCAGAGGTTTACAATCTTTTTTTAGATTGCGAGTCTAGTGAAAAGTCTACTCTCATGTATAAAAAAAAACACTTTTTGGGAATTCATTTTATTAGAACAATTCACAAAATAGTTTCTACAGTTATTAAATTTATTACAAATAAACTAAAACCCTAATGCCACTAGGACTATATATCATTTTACACATATAATTGAAAGAACCTTTTCATCAGTTCATAATGATTTTATGTAGACATGCCCTGTCATTTTCTACTGTATTTAAATTTAGATTTAATTATTGAAAAAAATATGTATAAGATGGTGTGGAGGCTGTTTCAAATGGTTCAAAAGATTTCATTTATACTTTCATCAAATTGTAAATGATATTTAAAAGTTAGATTTCATTCAACAATTTAATGTGTATAACGTAATGAGGGCTTACCTATTTAATTTAGATTTTTTGCCTTCTATGGTTAATATGTATTTGACGTAATAACTAATATCTGAATCAAATGATATTTCAGACACATGTTTTTGGTAGACCAGAAGTCTGGAATATATAGTTTTAGTTTAGGCAGTTTTTTTTAGTTTAAATAATTGAAGTGTCTTTAGCCATTAGCTATAAAAAAAAAAAAAGCATGCCTTGTATTAATGTGATAAATAGTTTCCGCTTGAATATTTATATTGCAGCCAAACAGGACTGAACATATGTAGCTCTGAACTGAAAGCTTCACAAATGAACTTCTCTTTTACCACTCAACTTCAAAACCTTTTCTCCTGTACCCACATCCATCCCCAGGCCCTCGATAGCCAGTAACATTATTTTAGTGCTTTACTTTTTTTTTTTTAAAGTACGAACACTACAAATAATAGCTGTAATAAATTATTTCTCAACTATTGATTTATCATGAGCTAGGTTTTTGTAGTTTTTAATGAGTAGCAACAATTTACAGTGACTTTTAAAATTGTAATTGAGTTTAGTTAAAACTTTCATGGGTTAATACTCCTTTTTAATTTTAACAAATTTATTTAGAAATAACAAATGTTAAAAAAATTAAGTTTAAACAAGTAAAAATTTTAATAATAAATTATAAACATCTCTGGTAGCCTAAAATCACTGTTGTACTTAGTACTCAATTTAAATTTCTCCTTTAAGCTTATATAATGAAAAGAATTTTTCTCTAATCTTGATCCAACCTCTGGGAATCCAATGCTATCATACTCTGTATATTTTTAAGGGACAAGCAACCCACTTATGGCTCCACTTTAATTCTATTCTTTTTAAGTTAAGGACATTCTCTTTGTTAATGAGAGGTGCAAAGTGCATTGCCTTAGACCTTAGATCTACATTTATATATAGAGGAGAGTTGAAATCATTCCTTATTGTGTTAACTTATATTCTTAATAGCACTGGTTCACTTGTGTCTTTAATATGTTCCTCAATATTCTGCTGTCAAATTTACTTCAGTTTTGCCTGGATTACCCATACTTTGGGGTTGGTGGGGGGTGGTATGAAGAACATTTCACCAAGTCACTATCACATCTTACTTCACATTGGGACTGTCTCCTTGAACTATGCCCCTCAACCGCCTAAGATGTTGCTTTTTTTATGCTGACCCTTTCCTGTTCAAGTTCATTACCTGAACCTACTTTTGTGTTTCTTTAGCTATTAACTTTGCTAATCAAGATGATGCCTGCCAACAGTTGTATTAATTCAACGATGATCAGTTTTTCAATTGCTGGGGAGTATGTGTCTTACATGTCATGGCCACTCATATAGATTTCAATTGTTGGAAAGAAAGTGTCTGATACATCATGGCCACTAAGTAAGATTTCAATTGAAATTCTGAAGAATAGCTTTCACAGCATGAGATCAAAGATTATTTTTATGGAAGCTTTAACTGCTATGTTATATTTCTATTCTTATAAGTTTAGTAACTTTAAACAAATAAAAATAATAATCCTTTCGCCTTTAAAACAAATCATTAATCCCTTTACCTCACCCAGTTAATAACAAAGCCACTAATGTAGAGGTTTGGTTCATTTGACCAGTTTCTAGCTGAATAATGCCCATGCTGTTGCTTTGTCTCTTGCCATGTTGCTCTGGGTTGATGTAGTAGTGTAGTCATTTTGGTGATCTAGTTGGCTGTTTGTACCACTTATCTGTTTAAATGTGCTGTTTTAAAAAAAAAGTTTAAATGTTAATCATGTAACTTAACTGGGAAGAAATTGTCAGGTCGAGTTTAAATGAAGGGAACTCAGATGCTTTTACAGTACTTTTAAAATCTAAATAAATATCTATTTTTAAATGATAATTTACATAAATTTTTCTAAATTAATGATGTTAACATTCAAATTTTGCTGTGTTATTTGGTAATGCACCAGACAAAACATATCAATATCCAGTAGTAGAAATTCGATTACCGGTAGGGACAATTATTTTCTTTCAATATAATTAACATTTATTGTTAACAAATTTAAGAAATTAATTTGTTTCAAACATAAATGGTATACTTTTTATCGTCAATCGCACTAATTATTCTTTTTGTTCTGATCCTCAGATGATTTAGAGCTAGTTAGGCCACAGTCTAAGGATGCACCTCCCTCCCCCAATTTCAAGAAATCCCGAACACTGGGTGGAAGCCTCAAGAAATTATTCAAGCGAAGTAGAAAACGATCTCAAACTAGGGCAGACTCAAGGGAGAGCTCCATGTCTAGGGGCTCCCGCTCAAAAGGCCCATCTAGGGACAGCTCACTGACTCGACAAACTCAGAGAGAAAACGAACAAAGGGCTTCTTCAGTGTCATGAGAATAATTACGTGAGATGTTTTGTACTTAGGAATGATTTATCCATTTGAAGAATTTTGTGAGGAGGTATAACTGTAATAGTACGGTATTGAATGTTTAAAAATTTTTCTTTTAATGATGTCACCGAAATAATAAATAAAACAAATTCTTTAACAGGTTTTTGAAACACATACCCAATTTCATCGACAAAAAGCATTAAATTGCCAGATTCTTGTGGGAGAAATTTTAAAACTTAATTATATTTTTAAAAATTTAAGTCTCATATATTGGTTTGAGCAGTATAGAAATGTGGTTAGTTTGCATAATCAATTTCTGTTATAAAAATTTAAGCAAGAACTGTTATTATTATTTAAAAATCTAGTCAGAATTCTTGACATTAATTCAAAGAATGTTTTTAATATTTCATTCTTAATTTGTTAAAGTGATTCTCATCTGATCTGTTAATTATCATCAATCAATAATAAATCAGCAGTTGAATTTAAACCTTGAGATAAGTAGCCTACTTAAGACTATGATGTAATGAAACCCATTAACATCAAAGTTCATCCAATCAATAAATGATGGGAAAAAATATATAGTGATCTACTTATTTGTTTCTGTGTAATAGTCTCAACTGCTAATGGCTGGTAGCTTATTTATTGATTATTTATTCTTCCTCGATCTATATTGAAATGTTTCAACCAAAACTATTCCTGATTAGTTTATGATGACAGATAAAGGTACTGGTACCGTACAAGAATTGAGGCACAAATGTACTCCCAACCACATAATGGCTCTCTGTAGTGTAGACTTACTGTGCATGTGCCCTATAACAAAGATGCTGTATAAATGTTCATAATTATTCTATTTCAACTTATTTAGTGTTTTCAAGAATTAATCTGTGTTATAATTTAAGTTTTAACACAAATTTTTAAAACATAAATTATTAATCCTTTTAAAAATAAAGTATTTAATGATGTGATAAAATAAGGTGATGTAACTTTTATTTTTCTGGTCTCAAAATTGTTGCTTACGAAAAATACATTGGCTGTGATGATTTTCTATTTTTGTTACTTTTTTGGTTGAGGAAATTTCATTATAGCAAATAATGATAAAATGTAGTCCATTTCTTAAAAAAATACCATTAAAGTCTTAAGTGCATCAATTACAACCAATAGGCTGTACTAAAGAACATTCTTACATGTGTAGTTATCATGTTAAATATTTTATTTTTAAGCCTTTGTTTTTGCATGATTTTATAATGCATGTCCTTATTTTTGATGTTTAAGGAGTAATGGTAACTTGTGAAAGATTATTCTCAAGTTTCTATTACCTGCCTTCAAACAGTTACCCCCCAGCTTTTCTGTGATTCTAAGTTCACACCAGCCATTCTGTTGTTTCAACCCCCAAAATCTCACAATATTTTTTTTTGTTCCTCCTTTAGCTTTGATCCTCTGATTAATTAGAGTTTTTAACAATATTAATACCTCTTGCCTTTTCTAGCATATGTTGGGATACTGGATTGAAAAATCACTTCAGGGGAAACTTTCCTTTGCCATTGTTTTGGAAATAATCATACTTTTAAAAATTGTACTACTGTAGTAGTAGTATGCAATGTGAAGTGCACATCTAAATTGGGGATACTACATTATAAACCTGGAGAGAAAGATATCATCACACCTCCGGGCATTGACATATCTTCACAGATTAGGCAGTGAATAAATTGTTCATGGCATCTTTTAGGGCTCTTTCCTGAAATAATCATTGAAATCAAAACCTATGTTTATTGGCTTAAACCAAACATAAGAAACGTTATTTTTTTAAATAGTCTCTTATTGCTGTATTAGATTGAAAGGATAAAAAGTCCCCACTAAAATTCAACAGTTGCTGAAAAGTGACCTTTGATCGTTTTTGCTATATCTATCATTAGTTCGAGTAACAGATAGTTTTACTTTACACTATCATAAAATTAACAACCAATCTGCTCATGTAATCACACGCAAACTCCTACTAGCGAGCACCTTCGTAGAGGTCATCATAAACGGATTGTGGTGGTGTCCCTTAGCTCAGTTTTGATTTCGAAAAAGGAAGGAAGGCTGCAGCCTTTCTTGTGAGAAGGGCCACATCACTTTTTGAGGGTGGTGAAACTAACAAATACTTTGTGCAATTTTTCCTCTATTATTTAATTTCATGTTGACTCCATTATTTTTTTTTTAAAATAATAATTTTTATGTATTCTTTGTTATTTTTCCTGGTATTTGTTGAGTTTCACTTTGGCATAATTAACATTGTTTATTTAACTGTATATAATATATGTCATCTATCTGTACAATAATTGACCTGCCTGCTTGAACTCCCTTGTTTGATGTGATATACATTTTGATTTAGTAAGTTGTTGCCCACCACTTGTACCTGCATGACCAGTGGGACTGTACAGTATTTTATCCCTGGTTGTTAGCAGTAGAAAACAGAGATGCCAAAGTTGCATAGTGTTTGTGTCAACATTTTTGTATCTGGTGGTGACAACCGTCCAGTAAGTAATAAACTAAGCAGGAATGAGGTTGTGACCAGAAATAAAAAAAACATGTGGATGTTTCAATTACTTGTTGTGCTTTCAGGTTGAGGGTAACGCTACAAAGGTAATGAGCTATTCTGATGGTGATGAACCTAACTCAAATAACAGCTTTTCATTAAACACTTTTTCCAACAGGCTCAGTGTTAAACTTCTCCAACCATTTGAAAAGTTGAGGTTTTTGTCTATGGTAACTTAAGATGTTTCCTCATAGAAGAAACAAGCAAAAACATAAAAAAGTAAAAACATAAATTAAAACCATTCCAGTAGTGAAACTCATTTCTTAAAATACAAAACCACTGACAAATGCCAAACTGCTAATTGGACATTAATTAGGTTAGAAGCTTCTTGTAAGCTAGTGTGAGATATCATTTAAAAAAGAAACGCTCGTTGAACGATCAGGTTGTAAAAGTAATAATTATATGAGCCAGTCACCCAGTGCCTAATCAACATTTACCGTGATGATTTCTTTGTTCATGACGTCCACTAGATTGTGAACTTGTCATTGTGATTAGATATGTGGGATTCTGTTTGTACTCAAGCTTTAAATAATCTTGCATTGATATTATTTCATGTTCTGCAATGTCTTTGTGTTTTGTTTTTTTCTCATTACTTTTTTTTCTCATTTTTTTTATTTGGCTAGGCTACATATTTTTAACCATGACATTCATTGAATAAGCAAATTTTAAAAACAATTTAAAATTAGAGAACAGATTTGAAGCCAATTACAAGAGACACTTTGTGAAATTTGTAATCAAGTACATTATGTTGAATTACATTTGGGAAAAAAATCTTTAATAAATTATTATTTTTGATAAACATGGAAATAGTTTTCCTCAAGGGGTAAATATATAGTCAATTTATTAATTTTAAAATATATCATAGTATTTAAATGTCTGATATAAGGATTTTATGTTATGGGCTCTGTTGCTTGTATACACTGTAAAGTCATAGTGACAAAAATGTGACCTCATTTGAACTACTAAAGGAAGCTTCTAACCACTGTGCTGTTAGAAATGTCTGGAGTAGAGATTGTCTCTTCATTTCCATAATTCACAATCAATAAAGAACAAAAATTACCTGTACATTTTTAATTACGGTACTGCTTATCCGGAATGAAACAAAATTATGAAGCTAGTAAAATAGGATGAAGGAGAAACATAACTACCATAATCAAATTCACTATGTGAAACAGGTTCATAAAGATTTTAAATAATATTTATTTGCTCAATGTGATTTTATTTTCAGAGTGATTTCCAAATTCATCCAAATTTCAACCAATCATTTGCTGTGGACATTATACATATGTACCATATCATGTTATTTTCATTTATTTAATATTTATTATGAACTGTTTTTGGCATTAACAAAGCATAATGTCCCTTGGTATAGGAGATTGGTTTTGTTTTAATGAACTGAAAGAAAAGCTCTTTTCTGATGACAAAAATGAGGAGTGATCATGATATTTTCTCTCTCAAATAAAATACCCTTTTTTTTGGGGTCTTACATTAATTTGTCAAGGGCCAAATTATTCTAAACATAATTCTACAGGGTAATCCGGAAACACCACCACCCCCCCCCCCTCCCAATATATTTAACTTCTTGGGCATAGTCATATTTCATAAATGTTGTTTTAAAATATAACTTTATTTTGCCTGGCACTAAATGTACATTCATATATGTTAAAAAAAATATTTAAAAAAGACAATTCTAGTGGAGTGAGTCAGTGAAAATACAGCAGGTTCCTAGAAACTGATGAAAAAAAAAGACATTCAAAATGGGCTTATCCTCCTGAAATAATCAATTTTTTGTCAATAGTGAATTGTGATGGAAGACGTTAAAATCAATTTTTATTTAAAATTTAAGGAAAAAAAAAAACGACATTTTTAGAAATGCCAAACATTAAATGTGAGGTGATGAATTTTATTTTAGTGCTTTTCTTTTATTTTTTAAAATTATCCCTGATGGAATCGGTAGTGCTCTCAACTGTCAATTTATAAAACATTGATTCAAAACCTATTTATGAGCTCAGAGAGTTAAAATCAGCTGCTAATCAACATTTACATGACAACAGAGTGAGAGGGAGCAAAGTTCAGCTCAATGTATGGCGGAGCAGTAGCAGCATCCAGGTCACACTTTGGTCATGTGTTATTTATTTTTTTAACTTCTGAACACAATGGCACGGGGCTGTATGAAAATCACAAGCACTATTTCGTACCAGATTTTCCACAAACTATGATGAGATGTCATGAATACTCCTATGTAAAATGTTGACATTTGGTAAAATATTTAAACAATGCTGACATTTGATTAAGATGTAGTAGAATTGCAGCAAAAAACTACCAATGTAATTATTTGGCCATACTTTGTACTCGTAGGGATCACTTTCATCATTTTGATATGAATTAAAGATGTTGTTTTTCAAAAAGCATTGTTTTAAATTGACCACTTGTTCATTGACCATAAGTTGCAAAAGATTAGGAAATCTATGCCAAAGTGGATGAATTAAGATAAATTTGTCCCTTAATAAAAAGCTGTGCACATGACTGTTGTCATTTAAAAAAAAAAAAATTTACACCAGTTTTAAAAAACAAAACTAATGAAATTTCATTCCAAATAATCACATCTTGGTAGTATTTTGCATACAATTAGAAGTTGAATTCTTTACCATTACTCCCCCCCACACACTTTATCTTGTGTGACTCTACCCTTCCGATGTTTGACTAGTTTCCCATGTTAGACCTAGGAACTTAGATTACTTTTCCCAAGATTCTCTAAGCTGTCACCCTTGGTAAATAATAATTTTGTGATTTTCGTTTGTTTATTTTTCAACAAAGCTGTGGCATGAGGGTTTTCATTTCATTTTTTTCCCTCCAGTTGTTTTTTTGTGTTGATACTTAATAAAAATTACTGTTTTTTAGCAATGAGGCTATAAATAGCTCTAAAACTGTTTTCCTTTTTACGATGAAGCATTTCACCCATAAGCTTTTTTTTTTCTTATAAAGCTATGTGTTTATTATTAAAGTAACTATTCAATGTTGTGTTAGAATAATTTATTTTTAAAAAAAATAATTAATTTTACTTTTAATACCCACTACTCAACAGAGAAATGATACATTAAAAACACTGGCCCGCTGTGCCATTTATTTAAAGCCTTTACATTTTAAGTGATAAACTCAGTATTAAGGAGGGGTGAACCTAAAAATTACAAAACAAAAAACAAAAAATTATTTTAAACAGTTCATATATTATAATTAGTTTATTTTAGTTGTGCACAAGTAACATTTAAGATCAGATGCATATTATTTAGGAACACTTGCTCAACAGCAGTTACAAAAAGACAATGCAAAGGACAGTACTTTCCAGATTTCTAATTCAAATTATAACACACAAAAAATGTCCTCTTACTTATCCCTCACATTTTTCTCTCCCATGCTCACACACACTCACTCAAAGAATATGTAAATAAAGTCTTTAAACAAATAATAGCAGAGTTATATGTATTAGGAATTTTCCTGACTTTCAAACATTAAGATTTATAAAATTTAATTATCTTTATTTAAATATTTTTGTTAAGTAGGAATGGTTATTTGACTTTTGTTCGAATACAAATTTTATAGCAATTTTATACCGTGTAGATCCATACTGAAATAGGTTATGAGCTGTATGTTGTTGTTTTTTGTACAGTTTGAAATCTGCTATGTTTTTCAAAGCAGAGGTGCAAACTTTACTTTTTAGGAGTAGCTTTGCACTCTGCAGGAGCATATCATTTAAAAAGAATTAATCTTTCTACAAATCTGTGCGCAAGTACTTATATAAATATAATATATTTAAGAATGATCTTTATTAACATACAATGTGTCGTATTTGTAGTGATTATTACAGAATATTCTGGTGATTTTATTTTCAATCATAAATTTTGCCAAAAAAAATGATTGGTTTGTGTTATCATTTACAAGTTATTGTTTATTTGTCATGTGCCAGTATAATGCTAGAGCATAGAAAAACACAGAAAACTTAAAATTAATATCATCCTTGACTAATAAAATGGTAAAAAAATTTAAAAAAAAAATAAAAAAGTTTATTTGGTTTTGCCCATGCTATTTCAAAAACTTTTAAAGATTGCACAAATATACTGTCCAGGGTGTCAGATGTCAATTCAGCTTTTCCAAAAGATTTAACATACATTATTAGAAATCAAATAACTTTGAACTTCTAATACATATATTGATGAAGGCTAAAAAAAAAAAATACCCCCCCCCCAGCCTATGTACAAAAATGGTAATTTTCATCTCCAACCTAAACTACCTATGCCTACTTATATAACATTAGAATGTAATTAAAGGCAGTCAACATACATCCTGTTAAAAGTTATGTCACATGTTTTCTCACTATTTATCACAACAATGTTTCATAACAGGTAATAATCTTTGCATCTACTTTATAATTTATAGCCTTCAAAAAATAATTAGAAATCATGGTTTTAAAAAAAATTAGTGACATTTGGCTTCACAGGTATAGAAAAGTTTTTTTTTTACGGACTAACGTGACAGTATAAATCTTTGTACACATTCTACCTCCCTCCTCTCAATAAACATCTGTAGGCAAAAATCTCCTCAATCAATACCCCACCCCCTCTCCGTTCTCAGTGCTTTAACAAGTGGCCCCATGCAAAAGTTTTATAAACAGTAACTATGAAGAATGTTCCATATTCATGTCAGAATTAAATTGCCTCCATATATCCACTCCCTTACAATACACCGCATAATCCAATCCGTCAATACATCTGGACACTCTGGCCCTTAGTTCAATGCCTCCACTTCCATGGGTGAAATCATCTGCCAAGTCACAGGCAGAGAGGTCAACCTTCTCCAGCTCACCGATCAGCATGACTTGAGAGCCAACAATGTAATCTGCTTGGTCAGTTAGGCGAGTGTTAACTCTTAGTTTAACTGATGAGCTTGATGGTTTGTTGGGTTCAGACAAAAGGGCAATGCATTTGAAAGCATCATAGTGATCCACACTGGAGTGGAATAGAAATTAAGTGTATATTAATTGGGGCTCTGCAGCAGGTAACTTTGGGACTCATCTGCTCCATGTAATTTTTCTGGAGAGGATCTGGTACTTAGTGGAGGGAGGGTGAGAGTTGAGTGGCCTAATTATAAGGTGAAGATGGTAGGGAAAAAGTGATGTCCAGGATAGTGCAGAGATGATGGGTAGAAGTAGAAGTGAAGGGAAGACTGAGAGCAGGTGGGTTCAGGGGCAAAGTATTGGGGGAGAGGATAAGTGGTGAGGATTTGGTGATAAGGAACATGGAATCATTTTAAAGGAGAGAGGAAGGTAAATTTGAGGAAGTGGAGAAAGGGTAGAAATTAAGGGAAGGGAAAGTGATGGTGTAGTGGAGACTGTGGTGAAAGAGTTGAGAGGGCAGGATAGGGTTTGAGGAAGTAGAAGGTGGGTTATTTCTGGAGGAAAGAATAAGGGAGGGTTACTTGGTGAGGTGAAGAATGGTGAAAGAACCGTGGATATTTAGGCAAAAGGACAGTATACATTG
Organism: Lymnaea stagnalis; assembly: GCA_964033795.1. Classification (NCBI taxonomy): domain Eukaryota; kingdom Metazoa; phylum Mollusca; class Gastropoda; family Lymnaeidae; genus Lymnaea; species Lymnaea stagnalis. The sequence continues at coordinate 228,273 of CAXITT010000550.1, forward strand.
ACCTGCATGACTCACAAAGAAGGAAAGCTTAACTAATTTAAATTTTAAACTGCACAACAGAGTTATTAAATTCCAATAGAATTAGAAAATATTCTCAGAAAAATGGTTGATCAATATTAACAAATAGGATTAAGAATTTGAAGTAAATCTTTTTCATTATGCATTTACTGCCTCTGGCCAGAATTGAATTTTATAGAGAAAACTGAAATCAGTTAAAATGTTTTACGTATGTTGATAATAGGAATTATGTTGCTCATATAGAAATAAAAAAAAAAAAAAGAACACAAAGAAAATCAGGGACATGATTGCCCCTCTCAACAAGGGTTTACATGACTATTGGTCAATGCTAAGAAATGGCACAGTGATGTCTTTTACGTGTTTTTGTTAAGTTGCTGTTTTGGATTCACTCCACTTATTTTTGTTAATAGAGTTACATTTTCATTAATATGAAGATGGCATGTTTTAATTAAATTTTTATTGGTTGATTAATTATGTTAAAATTTCATTGGTTGCATAATTGTTGGTTTGGCCATCTTTGACACAAATTGGATACATAGAAAGGCACTGTATTTTATTCATTTTCTGGATATTCTTTTAGGTGGAACCTGAAATAAATTGTGTAAAAGTGTACTCTATGAAACGGTAAGTTGGGTTTTCATTATTTCTTTACTTTAGCATTATTTTTAGCCAGTTTTTTATTGCTTTTTCTTCATTTTCATAGTTTTCTTGCCACAGTGTGTAAATGCCACATGTTTTTTTACTTGCGGATTTAGGGGTAGTTTTGGTTAGGTTTAGGGATATATTAAGGATTCAGTTTAGGTTTAGAGATCAATTTAGGGAGTTCAGGTTAAAGTCAATACCCAGGTTAGGGATAGGGCCAAAACCCAGGATTCAGTTTAGGTTTAGAGATCGATTTAGGGAGTTCAGGTTAAGGTCAAAATCCAGGTTAGGGATAGGGTCAAAACTAGGGGTGTGCCGGATCCGTTTTTTCCAACCGGATCCGGATTTTCTTATGCGAAATCCGCCGGATCCGGATTCGGATCCGGATTCCGGAATATTCCGGATTTTGGTACTATTGGTAGATACTTCGGTAAGTCAAGGTGGACGACTACTTTTTGTGTATGGGAATTCACAATCGGCGCCAAAAAATCCGAGTTTTTAATTTTCCGATGTGTAAGTCTATTTATTATTAAATTAGTACTTTCGATATATATTTGAGTTCCGTTCCATTTGGATATGTGTCTTACGAGAGACGCCATGTTTCTACGCGTTCGCAGCAGGTCATGCAGCTCGCTCAACCTAATTTCGCCATGGGGTTGGCCACGCCCCCCTTTTTAATGGCGGAAGTTGACGATACTTAGGAAATATTAATTTATTATCACTATTTACATCAAAATAATTGATAACTTGTGTTTCAGAATGCATTTAAAGACATTTAAACTGGAATGTTTTAATTTGAGCTTTAACAACCCGGTAGAATCCATATTATAAATGATCAGAATTTACCGTGTGCAACACGTTGTCATTGGCAACCATTCACAGCCACTTGCATAACTGTATCGTAGTACTACCTCAGAGTTTCATTCATAAGAGTTTGCCGTGTGCAAAAACTATTAAACCATTGGTCAGGGAAAGCTTTAATTAATTATTCATGTGCCAAAGTTGAAAGTTTAAACTAAGTCTAAACAGTATTTTAGTGATAAGGCAGGGAATGCGTTGCCTTATATAAACTATATAGTCATTGCGCATGACGGGATTGGTGGAATGAGATCACAGAATGTGGAGATGCAGTCCATGTTAAAAAATGACAAACCAAGTCGTACTTTAAAAATTCATAACTTTAAAACTACAACAGCTAAAAATATGATTTTGGTGTTATAATTCTTTAAAAAATTACATCTTTTCAACTATGCCATTGGTTTATTTTTACAAAAAGTTTAAATTTTCTTATCAAAGTCCCTACACTATTGGCCACTATTAGCGGTGCTGACTCTAGCCTCTGGTATGTACGGAATATTAAACATTAAACAAGCTCAACGCTCGAAACAATCGATTAATGTATCGTGATCGTGTGGAATTCGGGAAAGAGAATTACTTTTATTTCAGATTATGATCCGGTGAGTCACAAAATCTGGCAAATTCCGAAATCCAGTATATTCCGGAATCCGGTTGTTCCTGATACATGTAAATCCAGCGGAACCGGATTTCACCGGATAGTGCAAAATCCGGCGGAACCGGATTCCGGACCTGACTCCGGCACACCCCTAGTCAAAACCCAGGTTAGGGATAGGGTCAAAACCCAGGTTAGGTTTAGGGATAGATTAAGGGTTCAGGTTAGGTTTAGGGATACATTTAGGACATTTTTGCATTAATTTTTAACGTTTTATTCCTAATTTTAGCAAACATGATAAAATATCACTGCCGCATTGGCGGCCGTGTGATACGTCGCGGTGCCATCTCTTTGCATTTACTTGACTATTTAATGACTCAGTGTCAATGGACTTATTAATAAAAAATTTATTTGAGAAAAAGTAATCATTTCTTTTCATCAGACATTAAATTAATTAATAGAGATTATTTATTTCTTGCAAGATATTAAGTTTACATTTAATGCAATCTTAATTGTAATCTCACTAGAATTCTCACTAAATAACTATATCTTATACTTAAATTTAATGTTAAGTAATGAATAAGAATTGTAGGCACGCCTCCTATCCTATTATTATTAATTAATTAATAATGATTAATAGTATAGTATAATAATAATAATAATGATAATTGATAATGAATATATAAATATAAAAATAAGGTTGTTATTTTAAATTAATTTTGAAGATTAATAAGGGGAGAGACTTCAATCAGGTTAGCACAATATAAAATGTGTAAAACAAATCAGGGTTAAACCTGAAAAAAGGAACTCAACAAAATTCCTTTTTTCAGGTTTAACCCTATTTTGTTTAGCAATTTTTTATATTAAATTAATTTTGGTTTGGGTGTGGGGGGGGGGATAAAGTTGTAAAAAGACGTTAACTACATTGTAAGATCACTGATGTTTTCAAATTTTACATACAACTTCTTAATTCTTTAAACGATTAAACCATTATTAGCACACATTTAATTTACTTTATTTACTAACCGACCAACGACGCGCACTGATTTTTCATCGTATGCGTCGGGACAGACCGAAACAATCTCAGGAATAAGTGTGGGGACACCATGGCGAGGATAAGGATTTGAAAAATTTGTTTCCATCATGTCACTTCTATGAAACTTAGACTATATTAATTTTTAAAGCGCAGTTATTCATTTTTAGCTAAATTATTTCATAAACTCTAACTTTTCGTAATATCGCTCCAATGTCCACCATTTTTACAAAGTTCACGGGGTCAAAGCCCCCAAATGTATAGGCATTGTCTCCCTTAGTTAACATACGTGTTGATTCGTTCTTTTCTAATTAATAATAATAAAAAGTAGTCAAAAATGATGATAAGTAAATATTTTTCCGTGTGCGTCTTACAATTTTTGCTGAGTATTTATATTTAATAGATGTTATCTCTTATTTTAAGATTAATTTAGGTTCTTTAAATTAATTAAAAATGTTCAGTTTTAACATGAGATACTTCAAATGGACCTATCTTGAGTACCTCCTATTAAGTGATTCTTCGAAGTCAGCCCTGCTGCCAAGGAACTCAGGACTTTACAGACGAGACGAGCTCGGATGTATTTCTTTTTTTTTCTTTATCACCATGGTTTTTCAGGTTTTGTCTGTGGTTTTCCTCCCCTCCTTCCCACCCAGATCTAGAAGCTGCAGGCCCCGTGTCCGGCACCAACAAGGAGATCAGGCGCTGGGTGTCCGCATTTTCCCAGACAAAAATCTTCAGTGTTGAGCCGTCACTCAATGATGCCACCTAGACTGGATTCACTATTTGAAAGTTCCCCGCCACCAACTGTCTGCCAGCATTTCATGTTTTATTGTTGTTTGAGGCGATTTTTCCGTTCATGCCTATCCCGAACATCAAATGGCCAAATACCATCAACAACAAAGATCTACTTGAAAGGACATACCAGGTTCCCATTGATGAAGACATCATAGAGAAAAGATGGAGGTGGATAGGGCATACTCTCCGAAAACCCCCTGATAGCATCACCAGACAGTCTCTAACATGGAATCCACAGGGAAAAGAGAGAGTGAGAGGAAAGCCTAAGACTACATGGAGACGCGAGCTAGAGGCAGACACGCCAAATATGGGATACATCTTGAAGCAATTGGAAAGGACATCACAGAACCGTGACGTGTGGAGAACTTTTGTGAACGGCCCATGCCCCAGACGGGGTAAAAATGCATAAGTAATTAAGTAAGCACACATCTTGCATAGCTTGCTTGGCACGTGCAGGCGAAATAAACAACTCAACAGGCCGGCCACGTTTGGTTTTTCTCCCCCCCCCCCCCCCCCCGCAGAGTAAAACAAAAATTACATCCCTGGTATTACCACTGACCAGAAGACTTCTAGGGTAGTTCTGGCTGTAACTAGTCTACTGTTACATTGTTATTAATTGTAGTCGTTATACATATAGATAACACCTAATAGACTAACTAATAGTAAATGGTAGGTGTAATACTAGCCTATTATTAGTAGGATGCTGGGTGGCCGAGTCGTATATATTTTGTCAATACCAAGCTAGTGGACGGGAGCTCAAACCATAGAAACGCATAGACAAGCAAGACAAGTTAACCTTGGACGATTGAGACACGATGAAAATTCCGACAAATCCTGCTTTTTCGCACTGGCTTTTATTGTGAGAAATTAATCTCTTGTTTTAAGTTATGGCTCGTTCACACAGAGCACAACAAAGGACGATACCATAGAGAAATACAATAATGAAGATACGACACGCAAAAACAGTTGCCAATTTACAATTATAAGATTTAATTTAGTAATAAGACAATTACAAAACAAAAGAAATATAATTACAAATCATCAACTTACAGAGTATCGTAAAACCTTGTACCGGTACACAATTAATTAGTACAATGTGCCAATTAATAATGATGAATGCGAATAAACACATATGAGCACACAAAGAATAATATCTATCAATCTTCCTCTCCCAGTGTCTGTCAATCCCGTTATATATGCAGCGTAGGCACTGCCTTCCAGAAGCTTCTCAGCATTTGTTTACGTTTCTCGGCATATCGAGAACGTTCGACAAGATACTAGGAGACGGACTAACCGTGTTTAATTGGTGGTCGGTAGTAAACACGACACATCAAAAGTACTAAGCCACGCCCATCTATGAACGTAGCGTGTGCTAGGAATCTAATTTGGGGTCAAACAAAGTTCACGCACGGGGAAAGGTGTCATGCATAACACTGCGATGTTCTATTTCCATTCGTCTAAACTAAGCTTCCACCTCACCCTCAACTTTATTACACCAATTGCAGCTCAAGCGAAGGCTACTGGTCGCCAATCGCGTGCGGTGGACGAAAAAAATTACTAAGTAACTATAATTACTATCTTACTGAATTATTATTACTATCTTACTGAATTATTATTACTATCTTAGAGAATTATAATTACTATCTCACTGAATTATTAGTACTATTTTACTGAATTATACTTCTATCTCACTGAATTATAATTATTATAATTATTATCTTACTGAATTATAATTACTATCTTAAAACTGAATATTACTAGTAGGTCTAATACAATTATAACTAACGGCATATTTACGTAATAAGGACTCCTAATAAGGCATCATATAAAATGTAATAATATTTAGAGCCAAACAATTATTATTTATAATACCGTTATATGTAGTAGGCGTTATATTAAAAAAATAGTATCAAGTCTACTACTAACATGATTAAAAATAACAATATTCACAATGTAATAATATTTGCGATTTTAATTGCATTGACACCATCATGCTAAATTAGAATTTATAATCAGATTAGGCCTAATGCTTTAAAAAGACTAGAACCACTAATAATACAAGTAGATTTAAAAATAGTGGCATGAGACGCTCATAAAAAAAAAATCTTTATTCTATAAGCCAGCGGTTCTCAACCTGTGGGTCGCGTCCCCTTTGGGGGTCGAACGGCACTTAACCACCTAAGACCATTAGAAAACACGATTTACGAAGTAGCAACGAAAATAATTTTATGGTTGGGGGTCACCACAACGCGAGGAACTGTCTTAAAGTGTCGCGCATTAGGAAGGTTGAGAACCATTGCTTTAAGCAAATACGAGTATAATACTAAGATGTTATTCAAATGTTAACAAAATGCATTTTAGGCCTATAAGTCTTAGTATAAGCCTAAGTTGTAAGTACAAGTAGCCCCTAGTATAAGGTTAATAGGTCTGGTGGAAAAAATCACGGATTGCTTCGTGGGTTAATTTTTGGAGCAGCCAGCACATTTCAGATGGCGTTAAAGGGTCAGGACAAGTACGCCACTAGGACAAGCCATTGATGAGTATTGACTGCAGTGTTATCTTGTAAGTCTATTTCTGAGTATTTGCTGCAACAACCCACCAAGTTCCAATCGTTCAACTACAACGATGTTGTCTTCTTGTATAGCAGACAAAATGTCTCTTGGAATTCTGTGTCGGTATCGTTCAGTAACTATGACCAGAACTCTAAAACGGTTTGCAAGGTTTATCATGGACACGGCTGACCTACATGTGAACTGGAAATATTCACTGCTGTCTTGAAAATCTTGGTTTATTATAATCACTGATCTCCAACAAGAGGCAATGGCTTCGACGATTTCCTTTGCAAAAATAGATCCGGGTTCAAGGTCACGGTCACGTATGTAGGTTGTCATTCCCAGTCTTTGTTCAATAAATCTTAAAATGTCACCGGTGACAAATGGATAATCCTTATCTTCGTAAGCCAAAAACACTCCTCTCCTATAATCTCCAGGCACATGTTGTCTAAAGCCAAAGAAAATGCCCAACAACTGAGAAATGAAAAACGTTCTGTATTTGTTGATGACAAATGCACACAAAAACCCAATGGCTATGACACAAAACAGAATAAGAGATATGTAGAAGAAAAACTGTCCCGAACATTGGCGCCAGAAACCTTCTAGGTCGGTGTAGGTGTAAGTGTAAGTCAAGGCGCCCTGTTCATTGATGCAAGTAAAGTTTCCACCTAGATCTAGAGTAACTGAAGTTAAACGAAGCCATTCTAGGAATTTAATGTTTTGACAAGCGCATGAAAGTATATTACCATCTAAAAATAACTCAAATTTCCCCCACTTTAGTGCCAACGAATCGATTTCCTCTGTGATCTGCTGTTGCAGTGTCGTGAAGGCGTTGTAACGAATGTCTAGCCTTGTAAGTTTTGGTGTATCAATCAAATGAAATGGGATCTCCGAAAAACGGTTCCCAGATAGACTCAATTCTGTGAGGTTTGCATTGGGCCGAAACATAGCCGGGGCCAAAATGCTCAACGAATTTGATGAGAGATCAAGCCGCTTTAACTTTTTTAGTCCGGACAGGAATCTCGTACCTTGGGTAGCAATAAAATTAAGATCAAACCCACAGTTGGCGACTGCAAGTGTTTCAATGGCGGGAAATGTGTCAAAAAAATTTGGTGATACAATAGACATTTTATTTTCCGAGGCTATCAAAGTCTTTAATCCCGTAAGCCCTTCAATCTTTCCAGTGATCAATTCAAATCCGCTATTTGTTATATCAAGAAACGCAACATTTTGGGCGCCAATGATGCTGATATTCCTTCTTAACCAAATTATGTCAATTAGTCTGCTAACATCTATATAAGCTAGAGTTTCAGGAATCCATACAATTATAGATTTTAAACTCGAAGACGATTTCTGGAAGTCAAGGTTAAATTTCTTTTTTCTATTTTTGTTAAAATAACGGTCTTTTGACAGCGGCCCATTGTTCTTCCGAGAAAATTTATTCCTAGAATATTGGCTTCCCGGTAAACTGACTCGGAATCTGTTTCTTTCGGCAAATCCCGAAAAACTCCATTGAGATAAACTCGAATCTTTATATGGAGGGGTAATAAGAGCCATTGGAAATTGTGTATTAAAGCAACTCTCTTTTTTGTCAGTAATCACAATGCTTCTCAAATTTTTAAGTCTGAGCAACATGGCAAATGCTACCTCATTTCCTTGCCAAGGGTTAAAGGACAAATCAAGATTCCGTAGACATCGGTCCCAAGTCTCACTTGTAAGTGCGCCCATCTCTAAATAATATAAATATGAATCGGCAAGCGTAAAATCAGAAACACATATTCTACGAAGACTCACTGTTTTGTTGGCGTCTAAGACTTCTTCCCTAAAATTTTCTTCTCTTGCGAGCCACGGGGCGAAGTTGAGAACACGGCTTAAATGAATGGTTGTCATGTTCTTTCCCACGAATGGATGTAACAATCTTAACGTATAATCTGTACCTATAGGGATGTTCATCATAAACAATTGATCCAACTTCACCAGTGGTACGAGAAAATTAATACTAACATTCCTGATGTTCGTCAACGAGAAGAGATTTAAATATCCTACGTTTTTCAAATGTTTGAAACTGTCGTCTGTGATGATTTCGGCGTTACCAGTAATGATCAGCTTTTCGAGATTGGTCAAGTTTTGAAACTCCTCACCGAAATACATGTGTTTACCTCGGGTGTCGATAGAGAGTGACGTCAGTCTGACAATTTTGCCGATAAAACCGTAACAGTATTTGTCTTTATCAAAGGGTAACTTTTGTAACAAGTCCAACACTTTCAGATAGTTGAGCTGTTCAAAAGCTGATACTGGAAATCTATCATCGCAGATGTCAAGTTTATTCATTCCCAAATTAAGATTTTCTAATTTCCGTAGTCCAAGAAACGCTCGGGGCATGATCGTTTTAATTGTATTGTTGTACAGATTCAGTGTTTGAAGTTGAGAGCAGTTTTCAAATATTCCATCGGGGACTGAGTCCAAGAGATTTCCTTCTAGATTTAAATATGTTGTGTTAAAGGGAAACCACTCTGCCTTTAGGTGATCCAAATTTTTATTGGCACAATCCACTATGACGTCATGTTCTGTTGTTGTCACATGACATGGTGTTGAATCTATAGTGCGAAAAGTCATGTCGATAGATGCAGATACAGTTAATGAAATCAAATCCATAATTAGAACCAACAAAAAGAATGTCATGCTAGACTCGCTTGGGATTTCAGTTTGTGGCGTATATCTGGTGACCGACATCTCATTAGTGAGACACTGCAGCATTAATCTTGTTTGTAAAATGTCTACATGAGTTTGTTCCTAACTGCAATTAAACAAAATATATATCTTTAAAAAAATTGAACAAAGGTATCAAATTATAATTTCTAATCAAAGTCTATAAATGCATTTCTGTCTCATTTCATTGTCTAACGTGTCATATTTACGTGTGATTTCTGTCTCCTTTCGTTGTCTGAGTTTTCTGTTTACCTGTAATTTCTGTCTCCTTTCATTGTCTGACGTGTCTTTTTGCGTGTAATTTCTGTCTCCTTTCATTGTCTGACGTGTCTGTTTACGTGTAATTTCTGTCTCCTTTCATTGTCTGACGTGTCTGTTTACGTGTAATTTCTGTCTCCTTTCATTGTCTGACGTGTCTGTTTGCGTGTAATTTCTGTCTCCTTTCATTGTCTGAGGTGTCTGTTTGCGTGCAATTTCTGTCTCCTTGCATTGTCTGACGTGTCTGTTTGCGTGTAATTTCTGTCTCCTTTCATTGTCTGAGGTGTCTGTTTACGTGTAGTTTATGTCTCCTTTCATTGTCTGACGTGTCTGTTTGCGTGTAATTTCTGTCTCCTTTCATTATCTGACATGTCCTGTTTACATGTCATTTTGACATGAATTTTCACAAATTTTGTGTTTTTTGTTTTTCCGGTGTACAAATGATCTTTCACCATCTCCATCTATTTTTTTGTTGTTGCCCCGAACAATCCAGCAAAGATTCAAAAGGACACGTTAAAAATTATATGTATATACTATTGCGACCTATAAGAGAATTAAACTAAATCGCCTCCAACCAGTGTTTACCAATGTGGGTCAAGGCGCGGAAATTTGATGATCTGATGAAACTGTAACTCAAGGTTATCAAACCATCCATCAAGTTACAGTAAGTGAAAATTTTACCTAAAAAAAGACTTGTCTGTAAATGTCCGTAAGAACTTAAGAATCCCCCCCCCCCAGCCCAACAAAAAACTTCCCCAGCCCAACAAAAACGGGATGTAGGAAATGAAGGTAAACTCATAGAATAAGAAAATTTTACCTAAAAAAAGACTTTTCTGTAAATGTCCGTAAGAACTTAAGAATCCCCCCCCCCCCAGCCCAACAAAAAACTTCCCCAGCCCAACAAAAAAGGGATGTTGTAAATGACTGTAAACTCATAGAATACTATGAATAATATTGGCGACATAGAGACAAAATAATTTTAAATACTAAGTCATTCATATATTGTGTCAAAAAGAGAAATAGAATAGTCATTTTAAACCCTAGGGCTCATCCATTTATTACGTCATTTCGACATAAACAAGGTATTTTAAAAACTAGGGTGTCATCTCTAATTTTAGGAGTTTTTAGTAAAGTGTTTATAGGTCCAGGTGTCAGTTACAGATAAACCATTGTGCCACTGGTTGCCTTGCACTAGGCCTATTCTAGGCTTTGAAGATAGAAGCCTACTCTAAGCTTGGAAGATAGTAGGCCTCTAGTATACTATGCTATACAAATTTTAACTTATGATATCATATATTAATGCTAGAAAATATCACCCGATGCTATAGAGATACTAATGGCAGGCACTTTATGATAATTTTCACCTGCTTTTGCGAAAACTCTTCACAATACCCCATTTCAAAAAAGAATGATCTATGTAGTGATATTTATGTTTCTAGCATTATGAAACGTTTTAAGAAGTAGTTTCTGCTTTATATTATACGCCTACTCTACCCATTTTGGCGCTCCTCAACTACAATTTTTCCCCTCGCAATATGACCTTAAATTAACCAAACCTAAATTATCACTAACTAAAGCATTATTGAGAGTAAATAAATTCATTTACGGCTTGTTTCGACGCCAAAGAAATACTTTTGATGTCATGTGTTTAAACATTGTTAAATGAGCCTACTCTAACACTTTTGGGGCCCTTAAACTACATTTTTTTTCTCTAAAAAATTGTGAAAACTTAATCTTAATTTTACAACAAAAACCTGATATACCATTTTAAATAAATTTTATTTTAACGGAAGTGGACATACTAATATTTTCATTGAAAATGTAACCAAACTTTTGCATGCGTCTTTCTATTATTTTATTGGAAAATTGTAAAAAGAAGAAAAATTATTTTATCTTAAGAAAAATCTCTTAACCTTTTTTTTTCACATCTGTAACAGCCTTCATTTAGCGTCTCTTTTTATTTTTTATTTTTTTTACAGAAATTGTATTATTCCTTTAAAAAATACGTTCACTTAACTTTTCGCAAAGTAAAAACAAAAATTTATTTTATTTATATTTAAAAACTCCAAATACCTTTTTAATTAAATTTTATATAAACGGAATTTGATATACAGATATCTTCATTTAAAATTTAACGAAATTTGTGCCTTTGATTTCTTCTTTACTTTTAGAAAATCGTAAAAAACAAATAATTCGTTCTTCTTAAGAAGAATCTCTTAACCACTTTTCACGTCTGTATCAGCCTTGATTGTCTTTTAACAGAATGTAATGTTATTCATCCCATAACAATACACACCCACTTTATTTTTCGCAAATTAAAAACAAAAGTATCTTTTAATTTTTGAAAGAAAATCAAAACCAATCACTATTTTCCAAAATTAAATTTTTACGAATGTAAAATTATTGGGTTTTGGTATTCATGAGTATATTTATGTAAATGCACCCACTTTTTGTTAAGTTCACTGATTTTCTTAATTGTTGAGCACATTTTTAGTTGTTAAAGAGAAAATAACATTTCTTTTGCACGACTGTAATGTCACAGTATTTAAAGATATCGTTATTAACGTAAACATTTCACAAACTATTTTCTATCCCAGATATACATGTACCTAAGAATTTTAATTATTGATCAAATTCCTTCCTTTATTCTAAGGCGTATCTTGTGCTGCCTCGGTCAATAAAAAAATATCGACCCCACCCCCTCCCCATAGCTACTTACTTTGGACAAGTCCTGATCCGAACCTTGATGTTCAGTCTCAGTTTACATTCATGAACCAACATGTGGGACAGGACGCCACAGGAAGCCCAGGACGAAGTGCCTCAAAACACACAACAATGTCACCAGACATTTTGGCATTCAAGCGTGTCGACTGAACGACGTTGGTTGGCCTAGCCACGTTGTTGGACCCGGTTGATATACTATATATAAAAGGAGGTGGTTGCATGCATCGTGGCGGTGTCCCTAGCACCGTCGTATTTCAACCATCTTGCTTACACAATGCATTGGAAAAACTTACACACGATATCCACGGTGCACTCCACTGATGTAAGCTACACAGAAAACAAAATAAATGGTAAGGGAAAAGTACAAACAAAATCCAGCTCTACCTAGAAAATCGAATGAAAATGTTGAACTATTTTAGAGACTATTCACTAAAACAAAAATCGAAAAGAAATTTCGACCAGAGTCTATTTTGAAACTCAAGTATTTGAAAGAATTTTTTTTTTTTTAGAAACCTAACCGACGGGTATTGAGAAATATACACATATTTAAGATGGGCAGCACCATTTCTACTTGGGGGGTGGGGGGGGGTGTGGGTGACAGCTGTTTTAACACTGATATTCTTACTGATGTCATCCAAATCAAGATAGTTGCGGGGGTGACAGCTGTTTTAAAACTGATATTCCTACTGATGTCATCCAAATCAAGATAGTTGCGGGGGTGACAGCTGTTTTAACACTAATATTCTTATTGATGTCACCCAAATCAAGATAGTTGTGTAAAGAGTTCGCCTTTTTATTAATATTTGTTACAGTAGCATTTAAAAAAACAAACATTTTTTATAGTAGCGTCTTAATAATAATAATATTTGTTAAAGTAGTGTCTTTTAAATAACATTTGTTATAGTAGTGTCTTTTAAATAACATTTGTTACAGTGGTGTCTTTTAAATAACATTTGTTATACTAGTTTCTTTTGTTTAGATTCACAAATTTGAAGGTAGTTTGTTTAAAGCGTAATAAATTTCTTTCTTGATAGGTCTTTTTTTTTTAAATTGGTGTTCAATGAGAATTAATGAAATCCACACCAGCAGGTATTACTAGTGGCGTGCCTTAACGTAAATGGAGTCCCGGGCAAACTCCTAAAATTGCCCCCCCCCCCTATCAACACACAACTTCATGCATACATAGTTAGACCTAATCTGAAAAATTAAGGATAAAGGCAACAATAATTCGTAGGCACGGCGCGAGAATACAACTAACTGAGAATGTCTCTATTAGAGGCCGACCGAATTTCGGCTTCGGCTTCGGTTTCGGCGCCGAAAGTGGCCATTTTATCCCTTTCGGCCAAGTTTCGGTTTCGGCCGAAACTGAAAAGTTAACTTTCGGCTTAATTTCGGTTTCGGCCGAAAGAGAAAAGTTAACTTTCGGTTTTTCTTCGGTTTCGGCCGAAATTGACTTAGACTTTCGGCCGAAAGTGACTCAGGTTTTTGGTCATCTAATACTCAGTGAAAGCGATATTTATTTATTTATTTATTTATTTAGGCATTTTTATATAGCGCTTACCTTAAAGCTCTAAGCGCTTTACAATTATTAAAAGCATGTAAACTAAGTAAAATAAAAATGAGACACTAGGATAGTAACTGTAACTACTTTACCATAGAAACAATTAAAATGGCTATAAAACGAGGACACTTTGGCACGTTTTGGCCTATACTACAGGATCAACCTGAGACAGAAAATGAGGCAAACTAAGCGACATTTAAGAACAAACTAAACGATCTTTAAAACAAACTAAGCGATCTTTAAGAACAATCTAAGCGATCTTTAATAACAAACTAAACGATCTTATGAACAAAATAAACGATTTTTAAGACCGAACTAAATTATCTTTAAGAACAAAACAAATGATCTTTAATAGTAAACTAAATGATTTATAAGAATAAACTAAGCGATCTTTAACAGAAAACTAAATGCTCTTTAAGAACAAACTAAAAGATCTTAAAGAACAAACTAATTGATCTTAAGGAAAAAATCAATTATCTTTAACGACGAACTATGGGATCTTTATGAACAAACTAAGCGATCTTTANTAAATGATTTATAAGAATAAACTAAGCGATCTTTAACAGAAAACTAAATGCTCTTTAAGAACAAACTAAAAGATCTTAAAGAACAAACTAATTGATCTTAAGGAAAAAATCAATTATCTTTAACGACGAACTATGGGATCTTTATGAACAAACTAAGCGATCTTTACAACAAACTAATCGATCTTTAACAACAAACTAAGCAATTTTAATGAACAAACTAAACGATCTTTAAGAACAAATAAAGCGATCATTAACAAAAACTGGACGATCTTTAACAAAAAACTAAGTGATCTTTAAGAACAAGCTCACGATCTTTAAGAACAAACTAACTGATCAATAGCAAGCAACTAACGATCTTTAACAAAAAACTAAACCATCTTTAAAAACAAATAAGGCGACCTTTCAGAACCAATTAAGCGATCTTTTAGAACCATATAAGAACAACAATTTTTATAGACCCGGTTTAAAAAAAATTAGTATTTTTCATTAATTTGCACCCCCCCCCCCTTTCTTTGGCCAAATTTTCTCTTACCATACTAATTTAAAAAAAAATTGTAAAGCAATTTAAATTACTTTTATATTAAAATGGTAAAATCCAAAGTATTCAATAGATCAAGGGTCTTAAACTCAAATCATCAGGGGGGCCGCAGGAGGTAGTGTATGAATGAGCCTGGGCCGCATCAAGAAATCCACAAAAAGCGATTCCAACTGTTACAATCTGCTCAACCTTTATAAATAACAATAAAATCATTAAGGGTTCTCAAGAACTAGGATTCACTTTCATCAACCTACTCACTGTTGCATACAAAAATATATAGAAACATTAAAAAAAAACTTTTCTGTCATGTAGCGGGCCACAAAATATCGTCTTGCGTGTCACAAATGAGTTTGCGGGCCGCGAGTTTGAGACCTCTATATTAGAAGTTTATTTATTAATATTCACGATTATATCATTTTTTATAAAAAGAATGTAAATATTTATACTTTCCCACATCATTTTCGATGTATGCAGAATGTATGCGGGAACGAATTTCAAAATATCTTGATATTTCATTTTCGGTTTCGGCTTCGGTTTCGGCCGAAATTCATTTTTAACTTTCGGCCTTTTTTCGGTTTCGGCCGAAAGTCATTTTTAAACTTTCGGCATTTTTTCGGTTTCGGCCGAAAGTCATTTTAATCTTTCGGCCTATTTTCGGCTTCGGCCGAAATCAGAAAATCACTTTCGGTCGGCCTCTAGTCTCTATTGCTCTTATAACCTTATGACTGCTTTCTGTCTTTTTTACTATTTGTGTGTATTTAGTTTCGCTTAGATCATAAAATTATTGAATTTATTGAAATAAACATTTAAACAAATTTTACATACATAAATTTTTATGTAAATGGGTCTGAATTTGGTCTTTTGTTTCTTTTCTAAAAAGGGGGAGGGGGAGGAGTGGGGGGGGGATTTTTTTCTTGTCCATTTTTTTCCCTGTGACTTTCTTCCCAAGAAAACTTTTAGCTTTTTTCTCGTTATTTTTTCCTTATAACTTGTTTTTCTGCTGACCGACGTAGACTAGGCCTGAGATAATTTTAATATCTAAACCGGGACAAGTGGGGTACCTTTTTAAGGGTGCTTAAACTTTTGTTAATGTTAATGTTAACTTTTGTTTATGTTAATGTTAACTTTTGTTAATGTTAACTACAGGCACTATACAATAGGTGCGTGTGCCTTGCGTCTTTTAATCTCTTTCGTTTCGCTGCACGCGGCCTAAGAATCCTCCCACGATTATAGAGAGAATAATGTGGTGCCATGGTGGAATGTTCCCACCGCATTCCTATACTACTGGTGTAAATGTGTGTATTGCTTATGAACATAGTGAGTTCACCAATTAAAAACCAAGGGCTACTACTAGACCACCGTATATCATGTATGTTTGACGTGTTTGTGTGTACACAGTTGCCTTACGTTACAAGATTTTTTAGTAGCCTTTGGTCAAAAGATATTAAATACAAATAACATTATTGAACAAAAAAGCTGAACATAATATTAAAAGCTATTTGGTTATTTTTAGAGCTTTTCATTTTCAAATTTTATGATCAAATTATGCTTTAGTCTCTTAGTTTTTAGCACAACATATTGCGACAACAAAAAATAAGCTCTTTATTATGGCTTATAGGCATGTATTAATACATTTTAAATCATACATGTCCAATGTTAATACTACGATTTTAAGTTTTTGAAATAAAAATGTGCAAAATAAATGTAAACAATTACCAAAATACTAAAAACAATGCCAAACATTTTACAGATATAAACAATCTTAAGCGATACAAAATTGCAAAACTGTAATTACTCTTCAAATGCATATAAAAGGTAAGATACAATTTTGGAATTTAAAATGTAAACTTGGAAAAAATGGGACTTTTAGGTCTAGCGTCTTCAATTATTCTTTACAATCTTTTACATTTAAAAAGGATGTAAATATCAATTTTGCTTCACGAAACTATTATTTAAAATAATGACGATTTAATTCATGAGCTTATAACAAAAAGTATACTAATGTAAAGCTACTTAATAGAAGAAAACCTAGGCCCCGACTTGAAACAACTACAAGATTCAGGAAATCTTTTCAAGGAAATGTATCGTGACAATGAGAGCCTTACATTGAGAATTGAGAGTTTTTAGGGTAGGTTTGGGGGGGGGGGGGGGGGGAATACAGTTCAAAAATAAAAAAAGCTAATTTAAAAGAAAAATTGACAGGAGGTTGTGGAATTTTTTTTTTAGGGGGAGGTTGGGGGGGGGGGTGTGAATACAGTTCATAAATATAAAAAGCTAATTTAATAGATAAATTGACACGAGGTTGTTGAATTTTTTTTTTTAAATGACGTTATAAAGACATATTTAAGTGCAAATCATCAACACTGGAAGCATCTCCGATTAAAGTTAACGAAGTAGGTCATATATCATTATCATTAGTTAACAAATAATGTCAAATATAATGAAATGATTTAGGAAAAATGTCCGATATCACCGATGATAGTTAACACAGCCGGTTAAATATCAATAAATAATTAAAACGAAGTAAGTCAAATATACTCTACTTAACTAAACAAAATTGGTAAAATAAAACTCATATAAGTTAACAACGAATTGAACATAATTAGGAGAATAAGTAACTTAATATGATAACATGTACACAAATAGGACAAAAGATGAAAAAAGGACAACATATAAATTAGGACAAGATGTACATAAAATAGGACATGTTCATAAAATTTGACAAAATGTACAAAATAAATACATCTCTTCTTTCTTTCTTTTTATTTTTTAACCATAGAGTTATCTTGTAATTAAGGTTGTCATGGTAGATTTCAACTGACAAACTATAGTTCGACTGAAATTATTCTATATTATTCCTAACTGAGTATTTACTACAGTGTTATATTGCTAATTATCTTATATCTTTTAGTATTTCGTGCAGTTTTATCTTGTAAGTCTATTTCTCAGTATTTGCTGCAACGCTCCATCAATTTCCAATCTTTCCACCACCACGATGTTGTCTTCTTGTATGGCAGACAAAATGTCTCTTGGGATCCAGTGGTGATATTGCTCAGTAACCATCACCAGAACTCTAAAAGGATTTGCTAGGCTTATCATGGACACGGCTGACCTACATGTGAACTGGAAATATTCACTGGTGTCTTGAAAATCTTGGTTGATTAGAATCACTGATCTTCAACACGAGGCAATGGCTTCGGCGATGGCCTCACCAAACATAACTCCAGGTTCAAGGTCACGATGACGTATGTAGGTTGTCATTCCCAGTCTTTGTTCAACAAACCTTAAGAGGTCACCGTTGACAAATAGATAATCCTTATCTTCGTAAGCCAAAAACACCCCTCTCCTATAATCTCCAGGCACATGTTGTCTAGAGCCAATGAAAATGTTCCACAACTGGGAAATGAAAAATGTTCTGTATTTGTTGATGACAAATGCACACAAAAACCCAATGGCTATGACAAAAAACAGAATAAGAGATATGTAGAAGAAAAACTATCCCGAACTTTGGTGCCAGAAACCTTCTAGGTCGCTGTAGGCATCTGTGTAAGTCAAGGCGCCCTGTTCATTGATGCAAGTAAAGTTACCACCTAGATCTAGAGTAACTGCAGTCAAACGCAGCCATTGGAGAAATTTAATGTTTTGACATGCGCAGGACATAATATTGCCTTCTTAAAAACAATTCAAACTTGCCCCACTTTTGTGCCAACGAATCCAGTTCCCTTGTCATCTGTTGTTGCAGTGTCGTCAAGGCGTTGTAACGAAGGTCCAGCCTTGTAAGTTTTGGTGTATCAGTCATACGAAATGGGATCTCATAAAAACGGTTCCCAGATAGATTCAATTCTGTAAGGTCTTTGTTTGGTCGAAACATATCCGGGGCCAAAATGCTCAAAGAATTTGATGAGAGATCAAGTCTCTTTAATTTTTTTAGACAGGACAGAAACCTCATAGCTTGGGTAGCAATAAAATTGACGTCAAAGCCACAGTTGGAGACTGTGAGTGTTTCAATGGCGGGAAAGGTGTCAAAAAAAGTTGATGATGCTTTGGACATGTCATTCCGCGAAGCTATTAAAGTCTTTAATCCCATAAGACCTTCAAACTTTCCATTGAACCAGTTTAATCCGCAATCTGATATGTCAAGAAACTCAACATTTTGGGCGCCAATTATGCTTATATTATAACTCATATCAACCTTACTTGGTAGCCTCCTCACATTTATAAAAGCAAGTGATTCAGAAATATAAAATATTCCAGATTTCGAATGTGAAGACGAGTTTTGAAAGTCGAGATTTATTGTCTTATTTCTGTTCAAATTCCAGGTATTGTTTAATGACAACGCAACAGTTTTATTCCAAGAAAATTCCTTCCTTGAATATTGGCTTCCCCAAAAATCGATTTGAGACTTTTCTCTTTCCGAAAATCCCGAATATAACTTTTTGTATAAACTCGAGTCTTCAGATGTAAGAATATCAGTCGCCATTGGAATTTTGGTTCTGTGGGAATTTAGCTCGAGGTCGGCATAGGCAAAGCGTCTCAAATTTTAAAGTCTAAGCAGCATAAAACTATATTCTGCACTTCCTAGAAACGGGTTAGAGGACAAATCCAGATTCCTATTACACTGGTCCCATGTCTCGCTTATAAGTGCGCCCATCTCTAAATAATATAAAAATGAACGTGTAAGCGCAAATTTCGAAACACATATTCTGCGAAGCATCGCAGTCTTATTTTCGTCCAGCACTCTATCCTTAATATTGTTTGCATTTGCAAACCATGGTTTGGGCATGGAAACACGGCTTAACTTAATGGTTGTCATATTCCTTCCCACGAACGGGTGTAACAAACTTAACGTATATTCTGTGCCTATAGTGATAAGATTCATATATATAACTGATCTAACTTCACCAGTGGTACGAGAAAATTAATGCTAACATTTCTGATATGCTTCAACACGTAGAGTTCCAAATATCTTAAGTTCCTCAAATATTTGAAACTGTCGTCTGTGATGATTTCGGCGTTACCAGTAATGATCAACTTTTCGAGATTGGTCAAGTTTTGAAACTCCTCACCGAAATACACGTGTTTACCTCGGGTGTCGATAGAGAGTGACGTCAGGCTGACAATGCTGCCGATGAAACCGTCAAAGGGTAAAAATTGTAACAAGTCCAAAACTTTCAGAGAGTGAAACTGTTCAAATGATGATACTGAAAATCTATCCTCGCAGATGTCAAGTTTATTCATTCCCAAAAAAAGATTTTCTAATTTCCGTAGTCCAAGAAACGCTCGGGACATGATCGTTTTAATTGTATTGTTGTACAGATTCAGTGTTTGAAGTTGAGAGCAGTTTTCAAATATTCCATCGGGGATTGAGTCCAAGAGATTTCTATCTAGATTTAAATATGTTGTGTTTAGTGGAAACCACTCTGCCTTTAGGTGATCCAACTTTTTGTTGGCACAAATCCACTATGACTTCATGTTCTGTTGTTTTCACATGACAGGGGGTTTTGTCAATACCGCGAAGTGATATTTCCTCGACATTGTTATTATTTCTGTCAGAACGTCTTTCACGATAACCCAATACAGATAGAGTGAATGCCCTTACATCCATAATTAGCACAATTTAAAACAGGTTCATGTTTGACAGTTTTTGGTGTACGTCTCGTTGTTTTGTCCTTGAAACCTATATTTTGTGACGTTTATCCTGTGTATACAAACGAAAAGATGTTTTGTTTTAAATTTTAATGAAGTAAAATTTATTACAATATAAAGGAGAGTCGTGTGTAAAATAAAAGATGTAGAAACTAATGTTAAATAATATCTAATTTCTATTCATATGATGTATGTGAGTTTTTTGTTTTATTTAAATTGATATGTTGTATTTAAGTTTGAGGACTGCTTGCAGAGTCCGTTTTGGTCATAATTCTTACAATCTTGAGGCAATAACGATCAACTAGATAACTAAACAAAGTTTTATAATGACCCAAATTATTGGTATCGTTGTATTTTAGTAGATTTACACATCATGTATAAATCGTGGGCCTACAGTCTCTGTATATAATCTATAGGCATATGAGGTGTTTTAGCAGGAATTGTGAGCTATTCCTTATGAGTTTTTATTTTAAAAAACAAAATGATTAACATAATTTCAATGACAATGTTACAAATCTCTAGAGCTTGAAATACATCAATGATATCAGCGGAAAGAGAAATCATTGCCAAATAACATAAAGTAAAATATTAAGCCATGTTCAGCAGAAATGTCTTTACAAAGGTGGCGTTACCCAGTGCCTTAAGCTAATGTTGTCAACCTCCCCCCAACCTTTTAGATAACCTTATAAACCTGGTCCGTACAAGCCTCCATGCTCTAGTGGAGGATGTTACGGTTTTGTGGTAATGTTCCTTGGTTCCATCCTGTTCTGGGTACACCAGTATCTGATGGACACTTTTTTTATTCCGCGAATCGCAAATTGTTCTGGTAGCACCTTGCTCTGATGACACCCTGTTGATGCTCTGATGACACCCTGTTGATGCTCTGATGGCAGCCTGTTGATTCTCTGATGACACCCTGTTGATGCTCTGATGACACCCTGTTGATGCTCTGATGACACCCTGTTGATGCTCTGATGACACCCTGTTGATGCTCTGTTGACACCCTGTTTGTTCTTGTTGTACCCTACTCTGGTGGTTATTTTATCTGGTGGCACCCTGACTTGTATTCAACTTATATTTCGTATGAAACAGACTTGAACGATATGTGACAAATTTATATTTACAATTTGTTGTCATCCCCTTGCGAGTATGTGTACTCAAGTAATCCATAAAATAAATTAGGGGCCAGTAAGGAGTAGGCAGCCAATAAACTCATTCAATTAGGTTTCATCACTCCTTTGCCATTTGTCTCCTTTTACTTTCTCACATTCCTTGTTGGTACCCATACAGTTAACTACTGTTTGTATCATTTCTTAATTTAAGTACAGATGTAATGATTGAGTGGGAGCAAATATATGTGATCTGTGAAGGGAGTTTGGTTTCAAGGCAACTAAGTCATGACACATTGAAAATAAAATAATGATAACCCAAAATAAATAGAGCCATTGAAAAAAATATAGCACATACAAACCATACACAAACAGAAAGACAAAAATCCACTAAAGTTTATTTTTTAAAAATTTGTTGTGATTTTTATTGCAAAAAATTAAACCTGTGTGGACCACCCCCTCCACAGCCCCCTTCCTATGCAAGTGGATTGACTTTTTCTCGACAATTGTGGGTCATAATTTAATAGGTCAATAAGCTATTTAAATGGTCTGTGGTTGGTCAGCTCTAATTTGATAGATGGAAATTAATTATTTAGATGCCACCTAAGTTGACTCTGGTTTGTGGTGAGTAAAATGAGAGGCAGTGTTAGTGATTTTATGTATCTGGATGGAGCCAAGTTGCTTTGTTAGTCATCTGTTTGCAATGGTGTTTATTTCGCTACTGACATTTATTTCATTACTTTCCCGCTTTTTGCCGCTTAGTCTTAGTAAATCACCAGCTATTTATTGAGAAAGAAATCGAAACTGTCACAAATTTTAAGAAAGGAAATTGACAATTTTATTTAAAGTTTTAATTAACAAACATTTCACACATAACCCCCACCCTCAAAATTCTAGCCGCGTTACGTCCGTAATGGATGCACAACCGTGCAAAGGAAAAGCAGCGCCCTGGGCGAATGCGCCCCTTGATATTGAGGTCCCTTGCGAGTACCACCTTTACATTGCTGTGCATAGATCCAGTGGGCTAGAAAGAAATATCAGACAAAGTAGATAGATCTATAAAATTTTAAAAAAATTATTTAAATATAAATATATCCAATTGGGCAACTTTTATCACGTATCTTTGAAGACAGAAGAGTTCTCCTTATTTTCCCACAATGGCGTCATTTATGACAAAAGATTGATGAAATGTAGGCTAATTTTTTTTATTTTTTATCTTGTTCAATTTTGTTAAATGGTTACTGTACAAGAACAAAAAGACGCTATTTTAGGCCTTTAGTTCCATCAGGTAAAGAGGAAGTTTTAAATAAATATATTTTATATAAATATCACTAGAAATAATTAATCGCTCTTAAATTTCATTGGCTTAAGTAGCAGTAGGAGGCACTTTAAGATTAGAAAATTAAAACATTTTGTAAAAATAAACCAATGGCATAGTTGAATAAAGCTAATTTTTTAAAAGAATTATAACACCAAAATCATATTTTTAGCTGTTGTAGTTTTAAAGTTATGAATTTTTAAGTACGACTTAATTTGTTATTTTTTAACATTAACATGGACGCATCTCCATTTTCTGGTACCCACTTCCGCTTTTGGCGTCACGAGCTATATAACTCTTGTTTTAATGATAACTTTATTATTTTCAGAACTAATGCTGTATTAAAAAAATAAGTGTAATAATGTTAACAATTATAGATAAATTGTAGCTTATCTAACTATGAATATGAACTATTTATATCAGTAAATTTAATATAATGTATTAATATATGGCTTTTCTGTTTACCAAATCTTCAGCGTCCATTATACCGGTAAATGCTATATTGTCTATATAAGGCAACGCACCCCCTAAAATGTTGTTTGGTATCTACTTATTTTGAACATTCAACTTTGGCACATGACTAATTAACTAAAGCTTTCCCTGACCAATGGTGTTAATAGTTTTTGCACACGGCAAACTCTTATGAATGAAACTTGAGGTAGTCGGTAGTACTACGGCATAGCATTATACAAATGGCTGTGGTTTCCCATGACTTTTTGCACACAGTCAATTCTGATCGCTAATAAATGGACTCTAACGGGTTTTTAAAGCTCAAATTTAAAAATGTTTTCAAAATGCATTCTGAAACACAAGTTATAAAATATTTTGATGTATATAGAGATAATAATAAATATTTCCTAAGCTAAGTATCAGCATTTTCCGCCTTTTAAAAGGGGGCGGGATCACTAATCCAAAATGGCCTGTGCGACCTTTGCATATTGAGGTCAATGTTGAGGAGAATTGTGAAAATTTTTCATGAGCCATCTCAATGAAATTTTGCACACTTGTACTTCAACAAATTATGCAGACCTACTTTTAATATGAAAGCCCTACTTTGAATATTTAGACCGAATTTTTTAATGCGAAGATGCCATATATTGACATACGATTTTCCTCACTTAAAGTTGAGATAAAGAACAAATTAACTCAATGGGAATGTATTTCAATATTTCTCTTAACGTTAATTCAATAACTACAGCAACAGCAGTTAATGGTAGATACCAGATGAGCTTGTGTAGATTAATTATGTTAATGTATGCATTTATGTTGTAGTTAGTTGGACAAATTTAATACGTTTGTTTTGTTTTGAACTATCATCTAAATGGTTTATCATAATAACTTCCGTACTAGTTTATAATTATTTTTTTTTGTCTTTCAGTTCCAATACAAGCTAAGAAGCAGTCAGAAAGATGATGCTGACCTGATTGTTGGATCTCTGGCAAAGACCATGCAGCAAAACAAAGAAGAGTACAGCCCCAGAGACAAGGGGGTTGTGGAGTTCTATGCTTCTGTTGGAAAATATTTTGAGATGGTGCTTAACTACCTTCTAAAAAAAACTTCCCTATCAGATCCTGCACTTCAGAATGCTTCTGTATTTGATCCAAAAAGGAGGTTAAACAACACCAGCTAGAATACTTCCTTACCAGATTCCCCATTCTGATCCCCAGAGGGACTGATGTTGACTCCATCTATGAATAGTTTGATAGGCATCAGCAGAGGAACATTGAAGATTGCATTGAGGATGGGGTAAGAGTTGACAGGATTTGGCAAACAATTTGCCAAAAGCACCCATCCCTTAAGAATCTTGACCATGTAGTGAAAGGGATCCTCACCATACCTCACTCCAGTGCTGCGTGCAAGAGAATATTCTCTATGTTCCTGAAAACATGCGCAGACCAGGGAAAAAAATAATGGCCCCTAAAACAACAGAGGCCTTGTTAGTCCTCAAGAGAAAATCAGGAAGCTGCTTGGACTTGGATGAAACTTTCAGTGCAAAAGAACTCCAGCAGCTTAAAAGTTAAGCAAGCGTCATCAATACACAAGGTAT
>CAXITT010000550.1:253322-271719 GCA_964033795.1 Lymnaea stagnalis
TTCAGTATTGTACTATTTTGAGACAATATTGTACTATTTTGAGATGGAATTGTACTATCTTTGGAGTTCCTGGGGAAACAAGTATGGTGTATGAGTATATATAAGCTTTAATTAAATGATAATATAATTCTTTACTTTCTTTTCTGGGGGGGGGGGGTGTGACAAAGATTTTATAAAGCTAAAGCATATAGACCTAGATGAGCCACACAGTGGGATCTGACTATGATAAAAACATCATGTTTGTGGCTCTTAAGGGTTAACAACACATGGTCAAGGGCCTACCAATAAGCATTACATTAAATTACAATTTATTTACAACTGTAGGATGTAATAAACTATATTTATCATAAGGTAGATATTTTAAAAATAATACAATTTTGTTAACATTCACAATTTTTAGTTTTATAGTTAATGAAAATTCACAATATTTAGTTTTAATCTCAAATTTATTAAAATTGATAGCCAGCATACAAATGTATGAGTGTGTTTGTATGACAATGTCAGAATTAATTTGTGATACAGATTAGAGAACACATTCATGAGTGATAGTCAACATGAAGGAGTTTACCATCAGGGTCCCATTTGGATAGCTCTGCTCAGGACCATAAAAGTTACCCATGATGTTTTACCATTGTAGCTTTTTTTGCTACATTTCAACACTATACGATAAGATAAGGTATGATAAGATTCTTTTCTTTATCCAAATAATGTGTTTTGATTACATTGTATCTATTCATTTTTAGTACATATCCAGCAAATATTCTTTCTAAGACAAAATTTTTAAACCAGGGCAATTTAAACACATCTGATGTGTGTCTCAAGTGCAATAATCAGGCATCATATACCACAAAACTTCACTCCCTTAGTGACAATATTAACTTTAATTAAGAGTGATTGTTTTTTGTTAAAGCCAGAGGAGCACTCTGTTAAATTCTAACAGACGGTTGAACAAATAAGTGCATAACTTTCAGTGTTAACTTTGAGGGAAAGAATTCACCCTGATTGAGCTCATCTTAAGTATCTGTCGTGTCATGTTTAAAGCAGAATGTTTACTTAATGAACTTGAATAATAAGTTTATACTAGAGGTGTGATTAGAATATTAAATATAGATTGGAAGTATAGTTAGAATATTAAATTTAGACAAGAAATATGGTTAAAATATTAAGTTTAGAATAGAAGTGTAAATTATGTTTAAAATTGTATTCCTCCAGATGAGTCTCCTCTCAAATTTGGTTGGTTGAATGTATTAATGAAAGCCATGGAGATGACCAAACTGGACTTTAAAAATTTTACATGAAGATGTCAGAACTAAACATTGAAAACTTCACATGCAGATTACCAAGATGGACATTGTAAACTTCACATGAAGATGTGAGAACTGGACTTTGAAAATATCACATGCAGATGACCAAGCTAGAAATTGAAAACTTCATATGAAGATGTCAAAACTGGACTTAAAACTTTACCATGACAAGGATGACCAATTGAAGTAGGTTTTTTAAAAATTGTGCCTACAATCAAACAAAAAAAAAAAACAACAATAAAACTACAACTATAATACTAAGTTTAACAGCATTCTAAAGATTAATTCATATGAACATTATGATTATTGGTATTATTACATACGTGAAGACATTACCTACAGAAATACAGAGGATACCATCTTACTATTACAGTAAAACTTCAGTTTTGCGACCTTTAAATTGCCATTGAAACGAGTGCGTTATTTGGTGGGGGTCTTAAAAAAGAGGTAGGACATTTTCAAAAAGCGACATGTAGAAAATTAAGTAAACAAGTAGAAAAATACACATACCATTAAGTATAGGCACCATCTTACATTCAGAATTATAGATTAAACTCTGTCTCACAACCAATATAAACTCATATTGTCTCTAAACTCTGTCTCACAACCAATATAAACTCATATTGTCTCACAACCAATACAGTCATTATCTTCCTATTCCTCATTAATTCCAATGCTGGTTTGGTAGTTGTTTAAAAACGTGTGTAAGTGCTGAGTACATGCTTAGAGTTATAACTATTTATGTATAAGATAAGCGCATTAATTGTTGTAATTATTTTTATTCTGTCAATTGAATAGTTTTTTTTATTGAAAGAAATCTGTTATTTCTGTTTGTTTTCATGATCCCCCCACCTGTGCATGTTCTTTTAGTATGTCTCTTTGAACACCAGACATGGTGTCAGCAAGGTCTGAAAGGCCCCTGCTCAGGCCATAACTGGCCATCTCCTTGGAGTATTTCAAAAGCCAAATTTATGGTGCAAGCGTTATTTCCCTTCACTACTTCCTAGCTGCTTTAGTGCAACGCCTGCTGTTAAAAGTCGTAAACGAAACTGTTTTCTCCAAGCGCACAAATATAGCATTGCTTTGGAATCTGCTAGGTCATAAAATTGAATTATTTGAAGGGTGCAAGTAGCGTTTTTGAGGGAGTCGTTTAAGAGAGGTCTTTATATATTACAAAGCATTGGTGAATTTTTTTTGGGTCATATGTTGGAGGAAGTCGTTTAAGAGAGGGTTGCAAAACGGAGGTTTTACTATATTGGAAAGACTTTACCATCACCTAGACAGCTCTAAAAAAATATGCTGGGTTGCTTTCTTGGAAGTGCTGGGTGGCCGAGTGGTCTAAACTGAGCAAATCTCAAGTTGGTGGTCGGGAGTTCAAATCCAGCCAAAGCCCAGTCAAGCAAAAACCCATCCAGCACCCAGCGTAGATGGGGACACATTAACCTTGGTCGGCTATTCATCTAAGAAGGAAACTCTAAATTCAAACCCGGAGATGACTACAGGCGGCAAACAATGAATCATTCCGACAACCCCTGCAACGCCCCGGATGCCATCACTGAGAGCGCAGTGAGCATGCTAAAATAGCATGGATACTTAGCGCTATATAAGTATTCAATCAATCAATCTTTGACTTCTCATCAGCATTTAACACTATCCAACCACACCTTATGATTAAAAAGCTTAAAGCTTTATATGTTAGCTTTTCAAGCAAGGATACTGAACTTTTTAACAAATATTTCAAGTTGAATGACCAAATATCATTAAGTAGAGAAATTATGTACTGGGGTACCACAAGGTTCTCTCCCCTGTCCTGTATACAATATATACCAATAATACCCAGAGCCCAAGCAACACCGTTCCAATAATTAAATTTACTGATGATGCTACCGTTGCTTAATATCTGAAGGGGAAAGCATATACCACAACTTATTAGCTTTATCAGTTGGTGCAATGAAAATTTTCTTTAGTTAAATATCTCAAAACTGAAAGAAATGGTTGTCGATTTCCAAAGATTACAGATCTCACAATAAATAATCACAGTATTGAGGAAGTAGACACAAACGTATCTAAGTATCACCATTAATAATAAGCTGACAGGGCATGACTTTGACCCAAACAAAAACAGCAGAAAACCTATTAAACACATGGGAGAGAAAATTTCTCCAGGAAATATATGACAAAGGATGAATATGGATGGAGAATACGTACCAATACGTACAGTCTATATCAGGATCCCACGCTAGTAGCAGAAATAAAAAAGGGCAGGCTACGCTGGGCAGGACACTTAAAGAGAATGCCAAATGACAGAAGAAGGAAGCGGGTACATCACCAAACCCCAGAGGAAAATGGCTCAAAGGCAGACCTAGGCTTAGATGGATGGATGATGTGGAAAAAGATCTACAGCAGCTGGTAATCCAAGCATGGAAAAGAAAAGCATTAATTAGGTCTGAGTGGAAGGAAGTAGTGAGGCAGGCCAAAGCCCTACATGGGCCATAGCGCCACAAGGATGGATGGATGACATGGCATGAACACAGCCAAATTTTTTATTAAAAAATCAACCAAAGACTTTTCTATCTTTAAAAAATGTACTATTTTGGTGTAAACAAACAAGTTATTAACTTATTATACAATGCAACAATTGGAAGCCTTCTAAACTTCCCATTACACTGCAGCTCTATCAGCTCCATCTAAAAATTTTCAGGTGCAGTTTCCACATCTATGACATAGGTTGACTTGGTTCAACATTGCTTGGCAACAAGAACAGGGAGACAAGTTGCATGTGTGTCTCCCTTAAGCACAGCTTCACTTGAAATACCTTCACTGCATCATGCATATCAGTGATCAAGTGGTCCCGTGCCTGGAGCTGCAGGTTCAAGTCGCTTTTTATTTTTAACCCGAAAAAGTGTGGAGTCTTTCCCAATGCTGTCCATGAATTGAGAGATTTCATCAATCAACTGGAAAAATCTACTAAGAACTTTTATCAGACTTAGCCACCGCACCTCTGTATGATAAGGCATGTCGCCGAACTCTTGAGTCTATTTCCAGCAAAAAAAAATTTGAAATTACCTGTGATTTAAACCTTTGGCTCTGATAAAGTTGACGGTTTGTGTAACAGTGCTCATTACACCTTCTATGTTGAGGACTTTACCACACAGCGAGCCTTGGTGTATGATGCAGTGATATGCTATCAATCCACCAGTAAATTTATCCTGAATTTTTAACCACATCCTTCCAACTAACTAGTCCCCTTTTTTCGCTGTTCATCGCCAGTGCTCCATCTGTTGTAAGTCCAGCTAGTTTGTCCCAAGGCAGGTTCATGTCGGTTAAACTTTGACATACATTGTCAAACATTTCTTTTCCTGTCATTTCTCATGCATGGATTCCATGTGCAATATTTCTTCTGTAACATTGAAACTGGAGACCACTCCACAGATGAAGATAGCGAGCTGTGCAGTGTCAGTCAGCTGTGCAGTGTCAGTCAGCTGTGCAGTGTCAGTCAGCTGTGCAGTGTCAGTCGTGTCATTACTTTCATTGACAGCAAGTGAGAATGCAACAAAGTGTTTGTCTTTTTCGATCAGTTAGTGTTTTCACATCAGTGGCAATCTCACAAGCCCGATCAGCAACCGTGTTTCTGCTAAGGCTTACATTTGCAAACATCTGCTTTTTGTCTGAACACAAGACGTCACACACTTTCATCATGCAGCATTTCACAAGCTCCTCCTGTAAATGGTTGGCCTGATTTTGCAAGCTCCTTCACCACAATAAAACTTGCTTTCACAGCAGCTTCAGTATGTGATTTTGCTTCGGTGAAAAACATTCATCTTCAATTCTTCTACCTTCTGTTGCTTCTACTCTGCATTCAGGAATTTTAACTTGTCTTGATGTTTAGTCTCAGATTATATTCCTTGATCACAGCCACATTATCTCCATAAAGTAGATACAGATTGATAACACGTTAGCCATTGCAGGAAAGTGTGATGTAATATCCAGGCTCTACACCACTTTCATTTCTTATGCGCCTATCCAAAATGAGCAACTGAATGTTGCTAGGTTACTGTAACGACAAACATCCACTCACTACACAACTTTTATTGTCGCTTATTTTGATAGAAAAAGCGAGAATGCTCTCAGGTAGCCTATCCTTGGACAAGGCAGATTATTAGGGAATATGATTTGCACTTTATATCACAGGGCCATTAAAAATATTTGAGCCTAAAATTCTCTCTCATGCCTGATATAATTGTACGCCGGTCAAGACCTCTCAGTGGCCCACGCGCCTTAAGTTTGACACGTATGATATAGGAGTACTTTTTTTCTTAAATTTTACTAATGCTTCTTTTGTTATAGTGTTTTTTTTTCAGATGCATAACTTTGATGTAGACATTGCAGTCTTTGTTACATGTAACAATAACCAACACATATTTTCATCTTCTATGAGTCTTGCAGCTTAAGTGAAGTAGATGAAGTCCATGAAGCAGTTGAAGTATATGAATAAAAATATTATTGTTAAGGGACAGTAAATAATATTATTTTAATATTTTGTTTTTTCATTTCCAGGTTAATGCATTCTACACAAGTGACTTGACGGTGAAAACCAAGACGTTTCAGTAAATCTATATCATAGGTTCTTGGTTGACAGCTGATTGTGCACCATATCATCTTGGCTGACAGCTGATTGTGCACCATATCATCTTGGCTGACAGCTGAACATACACCACATTATTTTGGCTGACACCATAATGTACACCACACCATCTTGGCTGACACCTGAACATACACCACATTATTTTGGCTGACATCTGAATGTACACCACACCATCTTGACTCTCATCTGAGTGTACAACACACCATCTTGGCTGACACCTTAATGTCTCAACCCAAGTAAACAAATTTACCAAATTATTAATAAAATAAATTTCTACTAACACACAACTAAAATTTTTAGACTTTTCAATCAACCTGTTCATTGTTTCAATCACTCAAACATTAACATTAATGGTTTTAAACCTATGCTATTTTTCATTTTTAATTCAAATAAATGTCACCTTGTTGCTGCTCCACAAAAACTAATAATATAGACTTTTTAATTACCCTAACCTGTCTTGGCATGAAGACTGAATGATAAAATGTATTACTTTGACCAGTTGGTTTAAATAGACTGATGAGCTGAATGAATTAAAATCTGTATGATTATGCAACCTCCATATCACATGAACAAACACTAAAAAGAATTTCATCAATCTAGGTCACTAGGTCGTGTTTACATTGACTAAGCTAAGTTATCAAAACAACAGCAGCCTCCAAGTAATAATAATGTACTTAATTTAGAAAAAGATGTAATAGAAAAATTAGACAATAAATTGGCGAAGGGCATGATGTAATTGAAAGGTATTTATAAATAGGCTTATTGCTTGCACAGTATATATACTATAACCCTGTAACTGTAACACTAATGACTACTTAGTGCTTCAATTGGATCAATGAGAAATTTTACCAGCTCGAGCTCCAAGCAAAGAAAATATTGCTCCGTAACCCTGAATACAAATAACAATTAGAAATTTAATTCTCCTACCCCCACGCCCCTTTATTGTTTTCAGTGCTATTATAGCAAGTGGATGCCCCCTTGATTAAATTAAAAAGTTCAACTTTTTAAATTACTTAACTTAGGCGCAGTATAGGTTAGTTATTATATTGTTGTTCTGTGGTGACCACTTAGGTCCACTTTTTAATAATTTCCACAGAAAAAGTAAAATCTTATTATGTTTGAGTCATGCTAGAGACATTTTTTTTTTTTTTGGTAGAATGTAGAAAAACTTGACTTTAGATATAATAAATATTTAAATAAGGACCTTCAAATGAGATAGAATCATAGTAAAAAGCTTACATTTCTCAAAAATACTGTTACATTGTACAAGTATAGTAAAGCTCTCCTGAACATTCATAAATAAAAGTTCATTAATAAAAAAAATAATCAATATAATTTTAAATTGATTTAATGGGAATTTTAGGATGAGATACCGGTAGTTAAAAAGAGAATTAGCAGTACTCCTCTTCTCAGTCTGATCAACTGCCAGTAGAAAATAGGCCATTAACTATTTCTTTCCATTTCTTCCATTCTCTAGATATCTTCTCCAGCTCTTGACAATTTTTATAACCCGGTATATTTTTGTTGACATCCCTTTACCAAGTTTAGGGAAATCATTCCTGATTTATGTATTAAAATGAAATTTTACTAATGCTTCTTTTGTTATAGTGTTTTTTTTTCAGATGCATAACTTTGATGTAGACATTGCAGTCTTTGTTACATGTAACAATAACCAACACATATTTTCATCTTCTATGAGTCTTGCAGCTTAAGTGAAGTAGATGAAGTCCATGAAGCAGTTGAAGTATATGAATAAAAATATTATTGTTAAGGGACAGTAAATAATATTATTTTAATATTTTGTTTTTTCATTTCCAGGTTAATGCATTCTACACAAGTGACTTGACGGTGAAAACCAAGACGTTTCAGTAAATCTATATCATAGGTTCTTGGCTGACAGCTGATTGTGCACCATATCATCTTGGCTGACAGCTGAATGTACACCACGCCATCTTGGCTGACACCATAATGTACACCACACCATCTTGGCCGACAGCTGAACATACACCACATTATTTTGGCTGACAGCTGAATGTATACCACGCCATCTTGGCTGACACCATAATGTACACCACACCATCTTGGCTGACACCTGAACATACACCACATTATTTTGGCTGACATCTGAATGTACACCACACCATCTTGACTCTCATCTGAGTGTACAACACACCATCTTGGCTGACACCTTAATGTCTCAACCCAAGTAAACAAATTTACCAAATTATTAATAAAATAAATTTCTACTAACACACAACTAAAATTTTTAGACTTTTCAATCAACCTGTTCATTGTTTCAATCACTCAAACATTAACATTAATGGTTTTAAACCTATGCTATTTTTCATTTTTAATTCAAATAAATGTCACCTTGTTGCTGTATGAATGTGCTGCTCCACAAAAACTAATAATATAGACTTTTTAATTACCCTAACCTGTCTTGGCATGAAGACTGAATGATAAAATGTATTACTTTGACCAGTTGGTTCAAATAGACTGATGAGCTGAATGAATTACCCTAATGCTCAGTTCACACTATCAAATTCTCATCAAATTTTCGTTCATACATTTGATTCAATTTTGTTAAGAAGCCTTGTCATAACTTTCAAATCACTATTTGATCAAATTTTGATGGCATGCAAATTTCTTAAAATCTGTATGATTATGCAACCTCCATATCACATGAACAAACACTAACAAGAATTTCATCAATCTAGGTCACTAGGTCGTGTTTACATTGACTAAGCTAAGTTATCAAAACAACAGCAGCCTCCAAGTAATAATAATGTACTTAATTTAGAAAAAGATGTAATAGAAAAATTAGACAATAAATCGGCGAAGGGCATGATGTAATTGAAAGGTATTTATAAATAGGCTTATTACTTGTACAGCATATATACTATAACCCTGTAACTGTAACACTAATGACTACTTAGTACTTCCAATTGGATCAATGAGAAATTTTACCAGCTCGAGCTCCAGGCAAAGAAAATATTGCTCCTGGGCTCCGTAACCCTGATTACAAATAACAATTAGAAATTTAATTCTCCTACCCCCACCCCCCTTTTTTGTTTTCAGTGCTATTATAGCAAATGGGTGCCCCCTTGATTAAATTAAAAAGTTCAACTTTTTAAATTATTTAACTTACTATAGGCGCAGTATAGGTTAGTTATTATATTGTTCTTCTGTGGCGACCCCTTAGGTCCACTTTTTAATAATTTCCACAGAAAACGTAAAATCTTATTATATTATTGTTTGAGTCATGCTATAGACATTTTTTTTTTTTTGGTAGAATGTAGAAAAACTTGACTTTAGATATAATAAATATTTAAATAAGGACCTTCAAATGAGATAGAATCATAGTAAAAAGCTTACATTTCTCAAAAATACTGTTACATTGTACAAGTATAGTAAAGCTCTCCTGAACATTCATAAATAAAAGTTCATTAATAAAAAAAATAATCAATATAATTTTAAATTGATTTAATGGGAATTTTAGGATGAGATACCGGTAGTTAAAAAGAGAATTAGCAGTACTCCTCTTCTCAGTCTGATCAACTGCCAGTGGAAAATAGGCCATTAACAATTTCTTTCCATTTCTTCCATTCTCTAGATATCTTCTCCAGCTCTTGACAATTTTTTTAACCCGGTATTTTTTTGTTGATATCCCTTTACCAAGTTTAGGGAAATCATTCCTGATTTATGTATTAAAATTAACAGAACGCTCATTTGTAGTACACTGCATTAGATTTTAAAAATTATATTGAGTACAATTATGCATACTTTTTATATACTGGTACTCTAATTTAAACTGTATAAGATAATATTTTAGGGAGTGGTAATCTCCTTTTAAAAATAACTTCCAGATAAAACACCTGATTTAAAAGATACAAATACAAGTTCAATAACAGATTTCACAAGAACTCAGAAACAAATTGATATTAATTTTATTAAAAAATAAGCAGTGCTGAATGAAGTTATCAATAAGCACTACCATTAGTTGCAGTGTTTGCATATTTGAAAATAGGATGTCACAATCATCTTTGACAATGGAAATCTTGTCATTTCATCGTCTGTCAAGTTAGGGTATTGTAAATGTGACTCTAGTGTGTTTAATAATTTCTGGAGAAAAAAAAGATGCATTTTATTTATTACTCATAAAAATATATAAAATATATACATTATAAAGTTATCATACAAACACTCATTTTAAAGCATAAACATTTATATTTCCCAGTTATCATATGTAACGTTTATAATGCAATGTTACTTGTAAACGTGAGCTAATGTATTTTATTTCTTCAGTGCAAGTGAGGATTTGCCAATGTAACTATCTCATTCACCTTTACAAACGACTGTCTCTTTCTCCGCCAAGAAGTAATAAGGTCCAATGAAAATTACACAGTACTTTATTAAGATATTTGATAAATACATTACATGGTTCCTTGACATCAGAATTGTTCGAACATTTATAGTGTAATATGAAGAATATATATCCATACACTTACAAAAATGTATCTAATAATTAATTCATTAAATCCATCTGAAAAATACAACATGTCAACCTTCTCCATTAAAATTATGTCGTTCACTCCCTTCACTCAAGAAAAAATGAATTCTCCATACACTATAAAAATTAGTTCCTTTTTTCTTGTGTTTCTATTCTTTTCCTTCAAATCACATTGCCTTTGTGCCGTGAGAGCAAATGTTAGTGCCGTGAGAACAAATGTTAGTGTCGTGAGAGCAAATGTTAGTGCCGTGAGAGCAAATGTTAGTGCCGTGAGAGCAAATGTTAGTGCCGTGAGAGCAAATGTTAGTGCCGTGAGAGCAAATGTTAGTGCCGTGAGAGCAAATGTTAGTGCCGTGAGAACAAATGTTAGTGCCGTGAGAGCAAATGTTAGTGCCGTGAGAGCAAATGTTAGTGCCATGAGAGCAAATGTTAGTGCCGTGAGAGCAAATGTTAGTGCCGTGAGAGCAAATGTTAGTGCCGTGAGAGCAAATGTTAGTGCCGTGAGAGCAAATGTTAGTGCCGTGAGAGCAAATGTTAGTGCCGTGAGAACAAATGTTAGTATCCAGTGAAAAAATCCATGTCATATGAATAAGTAACATGGTCTGTTACACACATTTCTGATACTAAAACAATACATATAGAATAACTATAGTATGGTATGACAATCCACATAAGTTCAATATGTTTTATGTTTTTGTCAATTTCTTTATACTCAATTTGTCTTGACCAAAAATCAGCAACAATGATGTTTTTGCCCCTTATTGATTTTATTTCAATTGATAGAGTATTGAAGACTATCTGATGATCTTGTTATTGGCTATTTTCTTTTTGTTTAGTGCCATTAATGGTTTATGATCTGTTAAGAGACTAAACTTTTTTACTTAGAATTTGATCAAATTTTGAACAAAATCTCAACAAAGAAACCACACACAAAATAGTGCCTTCATACTAAAATTTGACAGGAATTTGATCGTGTGACCTGAGCGTTATTACCCTGTCATTACATATTAATGTATTTACAGTTATTGATGTTGTAAAAATCTAAAGCTAAATAAATTTAAATATTAACTTAAATTTAAATAACATCACTAGGCAATGTTTCAACTTGTGCATTCATTTAGAACATCACTGGACAATTATTCAACTTGTGCTTTCATTTAAAAACCTCACTAGACAAAGATTCAATTTATGCATTCATTTCCAACATCACTAGACAATTGAATAGCACAAATCACTAGAGTCACATAACTAGACACGTGACTAACAAACAAATCATTAGTTACACATGACGAGACAATTGACTATCAATCAAATAACTAGTGACACATCACTGTAAAAGTTACTAACAAACAAATACTACAGACATGTGTCTAAGGCTGGAAAGCTTAACAATCAAATCATATTTATTACAACACTAATAAAGAATGTACAAAGAACTATATTAATAGTTTTTAGTGAATGGACAAGAGGTGGCTTTGACTGAATGATTGATTTAACAACAGCACATGAGTAGTAAATTTGAATTTTTTTGATGATAATGATAAGAAGATTTTCACCTATAGCAAGTAATTAGGGGTGGTGAATTTAAAAAACAAAAGTAGGATGGGGGAGGGATGTCCTATTGAAGCCATTAAATACTTTAAAAAATATTCCATCTTCAAAAGATTGCTATAGTATTTATGACTATTTAAACAATTTTCAAAGAACAAATAAAAAAGTCTCACTAAACATGACATTATTTAACACCAAAAACAGTTTGTAGCAATTAAAAGCTTATGTTAACAATGTACTCTCGATTCACCAAGATGATTCATAAGATAAAAAGAAATCCCAGTGTCAGGGAATAAAAGAACCAAGTGGAGCATGACATAAGTATAACTCTAGAATTATCAATTTTACCATTATCAGAATGTTTGAATTTGAACTTTCTATGTGAGCTCTTTTGAATGATAGCCTGCAAGACAAGGTTGGGTATTATGTTCCCAAATCAAAGGTTATTAATTTTTATGAATGCTAACAAGTATTAAGTAACTGACCTTACTAGTAAGGTATAAACTAATTTGAAATTTTAAAAATAATTTTAACAATCATAGGGTATAAATCTGTTACCATAAATTTCATATCAGTTTATAAATATTAAAAATAGAAAGTATTTTTAATATTTTCTTGATAAATTATTTACACAAAAATAAAACATGCTTTAAAATCAAATTTACAACAAAAAAATTGAATTTATTATAATAATGAACAGGATATCCCAGAAGAATTATGAGTATGAAAGTCATTTTGACTACTTCTATTAAAATGTATATTAAAAAGTATTTTTTGAAATGTATATTAAAAAGTATTTTAAATATTTAAAAAATTTAAAATCATTTCAGAAAAGTAACAGGTGTACAAATGCAATTATATTATTTAAATGCAATTATTATTCTTAATTATAAGAATTTAGTGTTAATTTACTGAACACCGGTAACAAAGTCTGAAATAAAGATACTTTTCCTGTTCAATTTTGCGAAATACGGTCAAAGGGAAGCAACCATTAAAATAAACAGATGTTTTAAAGACGACAGCGATAACTTCCCATTAATTATAGGGTAATTTTATTTATTCGCTTCAAGAAAGTTAACTCTTGTGACCTTGGTGAAAGATCGTATTAACTTGGTTACTGTTCCTAATTCTTTTATGAAAGTATGGGAACTAACTGCTGTCACCTTGATGGACAAAATAATTTTTTGAGTTGCCTCTAATTGAGTAGGGTACTCTTTTATAACAAAAGTTATTTTTAATCAACATACATTTTTTTTAGCTTTCCTTAGAAAAAGAATTCTTTTGTGGTTTGAGTATCGTTTCCTAAATTATTTTGTTGACTATAAAGATAACTTTGTCAGTATTTTTCAAGATACAAAGCAAACATTGGTGAGTTTAAAGGACGAATGCCACTATTTTATCGAATTTCACGAATAAATCCCTAAATCGATCCCTATGCCTAACCTGAACCCTAAATTTAAATGGATCCCTCAACCTGACCTAAACTAAACCCTAATTTACTGCAACTGTAATAAACACCCAAAAGACGCCGTGGCATTCATCCTTTAAATTAGCCCAAACATTAGTTGGTTGTTCTGAACTGTTGTGAGTGTGAGGTGGAGGTACTGTGTGAAGTCAAATTATGTATTATAGTATAGGCACTATAGGCATAGGTAGAATTTAATTAAGATTAATTAAATTAAAATCAAGCTATTTAATTTACTAATAAATTTAGTTTTTTAAAGAACAAAGTGGCTATTTGTACCCAGTACCCAGAAGTGAGAGATTTGGATTAAAAAATTATTTAAAATTTTATTGTTGGGTTTGTAAGACATAAGGAGGTATTGAATGGACTATATGTTTGTAAACTGTAAACTTAATTCTTCAGTTTAACTGCAATAAACTAAACTACCACTAAAAATGACGTCCTTAATAGCACTGAGTCAAAATGGACCCAGACACGCAGCGCCGCCATTCTCACCCGGGTACCATTAGACTCAAGGTATTCGGATGTCATTTGTGGTAGTTTATTTTAGTAAAGCTGAAGAAGTAAGTTTACAATCGTGTTCCAATCTCTCACGTCTGGTACCCGGGTACGAATAGTGGCAGCCTTTAAAGAATGTCAATGTAAATATATATCTATTCAAACCCTTTCCATCGCAACTGGGTGTAATACACCCGGAGAAAGACTGTGATTGCTGGTATCTCGAGTCTCCTTTTAATAACCTTTCTCATACTCGCCCTCATCCACGAGGTAGTTGGAATTAGCACCTTGGCCTTGGTGGTTGCAATTATATAAAGTATATAATATAAAGCATGCGAAAGTAACTAATTTTTGGGGGCATTATCTTTTTTTGTACAGTCCCAAGAATAATTTAATAGAAGGAAAAAACGTCTAAACTGGCTTATGAACATTATTGTTTGGTTGTTATTTATTGATTATTTGAGTCTGTGTAATCCATAAAATTAATTTTAATTTTTGACAATAAATAAATAACGAGCATAATTTGTTCCAGAATCTTACTTGTTAAGCGAAACACTCGTTAAACGAAACAATTTTTCAGATACAAACCTCCCCTCTTAGTGCAGTCAACTATTGTTTGTGTCATTTTATCATTAATATTCAGTGGGAGATAATACGCGATCTATGAAGGGAGTTCGGTTTCAGGTCAATTAAATCATGCCACATATTAAAAAAGAAAAATAACATAAAGAGAGCCATTTACTGTGATATAAGACTATGGGGGTTACCCATCCAGTTGCCAGGAATTACCAGAAACACTTTTTCCCATTATTTTAAGTGTAGAGTTGTGCTATACCCAGTCACTAGGGATAGGGTATACTATATGTTATTTGGGAAAGTGTTAAATCAGTGGTTCTCAACCTTCCTAATGCTGCGACCCCTTAATACAGTTCCTCATGTTGTGGCGACCCCGCACCAAAAAATTATTTCCGTTGCTACTTCATAATTGTAGAGTACATGTGTTTTCCGATGGCGTAAGGCGACCCCTGGGAAAGGGTCATTGGACCCCCAAAGGGGTCGAGACCCACAGGTTGAGAACCGCTGTGTTAAATGATATTTCACCATTTAGTTTATCTTAACTGCAATTTTTGTTTAATTTGATTTGCGTTAGAAAATTTTGAGGAGAAATAATACCAATTACCAAAGCACTGGTAATAGTAATTATTAAATTATCACAAGTAACTAGTACAAGACAAAAATTAGTACACCCAAAATATGGAGGAAAAAGGCTAACTACTTGTAGTACTAACAACTAATTTAATTTTTTGAAGTAGTTATTTACTGATACTGTAGTCTATTCTAACTTATTAACATTAAGTTCATTGTAGCTATTAGGAAATAAACATTAAATGAATAATTACTTGATTACATTGCCACTCAAAAAAGCTGGTCTGCATGACTCGGTTGAATAAATTCTTGACTTAATACTAAAGTGATAACAACAATTAATGTCGAAAAGTAGTAGGCCTAGAGATCACAATCTTAATTTTATGAGAATATTAAATTAAATTTGTTGTTCAGTACTTCACTTAAAAAATTTAAAGGGCAGTTGAAAGGATTTTCTTTTGACAGTCTTACTAACATATAAGATTTGTAACACTAATGTCACCCAAGAATTAAAAAGTTATAGTTATAGACAATTATAAATAATAATTACTTAAATCATATAAAATATATCATAAATTGCTAAAGTTTTTAAATCAAACATAAATATTCAGGCCATACAAAAATAGGGGAATAAGTTAAGTGGGAAATATTGTTTAAGGTACATTGAGAGGTACAGTAGTCATGATAAATATTCTTTTGGGTACCGGTACCGTACATTGAGAGCTCCGGTAATGATGAGAAATATTTTTTGGGTACGTGGAGAGGTACAGTAGTCATGGGAAAATGCAAGACACTGAACTTATTAGTTTTAGAAACATTGACCATTTTTGTGATGAAGAAATGATTTCATAGGACTAGCTTTATACCTTGCCATCTCAAATATATCTGACTTGATTTACATAAGATAAACAAAACTTAGGACTTAGTATATAATTATAATTCATAAAAAT
Source organism: Lymnaea stagnalis (assembly GCA_964033795.1). Classification (NCBI taxonomy): domain Eukaryota; kingdom Metazoa; phylum Mollusca; class Gastropoda; family Lymnaeidae; genus Lymnaea; species Lymnaea stagnalis. Next base: position 269,392 of record CAXITT010000550.1, read on the forward strand.
ATATGGAAATATAGGTCAAAATGCCTTCTTCATTAACATCAGAATGTAAATATTTAATCTAAGGAAATGAGCTAAACCAAGTATGCGAAAATCTGAATAAAAGGATGCAACAAAAAACGAAACGTGTTGACAAGAATACTCCTTCAGTAAACAAACTACAATAAATAAAATATATAATAAAAATAAACATTTAGCTTCAATGTGGTATCCTAGAGGACAGCAAGCGGACTGTAAAATAAATCCTTTATCATTAATTTTTGAAGTTTTTTGTTTTGTTTAGTAAGCCCTGGAATCTATAAAACAAAGCTTCAAAATTTAGTTGCCCAAGAGATTATTGAGGCCATGGGCTTACGTCTAGTTAGCCTATAATCTGACCCTTTCAAAAATACAGAATACACAATATAAAACTAGACAAGCAAGTTTATAATTTCTCTATTTACAGATTGTTTCTGTCAACACATTGGATGATTTCCTTGTTTCTATCAACACACTGGATGATTTCCCTGTTTCTATCAACACATTGGATGATTTCCTCCTAGATGTGATCTGATAAGAAACAATTTCTCTTCATTTCATGGTTCATTGACCCAGGTACTGAATATCTATTAAGTAAATGTATTTCCAGTTTTTAGTTAGTTTTATTTTACATGAGATTTAGTAAGTTTTTTTTATTGCTCCCAAATGATACTCAGTTTGAAAGAGTGAGAAATAAAGACAAAAATATGCCATTAATATATTGGAAACTTAACAAATATAGATAGTATAATATTTTTGATCGGTGGATGCCCCTCATGGACGAGAAGGCTCTCTCTCAACAATATTTTTGATATTGATATTATTCTCAATTTTAATTTTGGTCATCAGAAATGAGATGCATCCACAATTGGGTACAACTGAGGTACTACAATCATTATTTGGTACCATACAACTGAGACTGAGATGCATTCATGATGGTGTACCACAAAGTGTGACTAAGATGATACATCCATAATTGGCTACCACTGAGATACTACATCCATGATTGGGGTACAATTGATATACATCCATGACTGAATACCACTGAGATACTAAATCCATCATTGGGGTAAAAATGATATACATCCATGATTGGGGTACAATTGATATACATCCATGATTTGGTACAGCTGAGATTCATCTGATTGTTTAACACTGAGATACTGCATCCATGATTGGTTTCCGTACAACTGAGATACATCCATGATTGTGTACCACTGAGATAATACATCCATGTTGGGTACAACAGAGATACATCCATGATTGGATACAACTGAGATACATCCATGATTGGATACAACTGAGATACATCCATGATTGGGTACAACTGAGATACATCCATGATTGGATACAACTGAGATACATCCATGATTGTGTACCACTGAGATAATACATCCATGATTGGGTACAACTGAGATACATCCATGATTGGATACAACTGAGATACATCCATGATTGGGTACCACAAAGATTTCTTTTCTCTGTAACACTAACAGAGACACTCCTGGATAGGTAAGTCTTATCTTTTATTAAGTTAAGACTTCTTGACTTCCAAAATTTCAACATTGGACAACAGATAGTGTTTCCTTCCTGAACATTTGACCACCAGCGGTGCCAACAACATGAACATGAACATTTGACCACCAGCAGTGCCAACAACTTGAACTGTTATTTTAATTTTAATGTAGATAGTTATTGTATGGATGGTTTTACTTAACTGAATAAAGTGCCAACACCTATAAGATGTTAAATGAATGTGTATGAACTTGTTAACCAATATCTAAATTTTTTCATGAATTTTTAAAGATTTTATTGAAAATTATCATTGTTTCCTTTAATGTTATAATTTAAATCTCACTTTTCATGTATTTGAAATTTTATTTTGTAGCAGACCTGTTTACTCTTATTATTTGGCATACTATGTACGATTTTGAGGTGTAAACATTATATAGACTGTATGTTTATTTATTTTACTATAAATATAAGGTATTTAACAATTTTGTGATGATAAGTGTGCGATTTTAAGAGTAAACAGGTCTGTTGTAGGCGTAAGACTTTGTAGATCTATGTTGTCTAGTATTAGTAAAGGATGTATACAGTGTTGGTCATCAAATGTACCCGGTGTTAGATGGTGTAGTTTTAAAGGTACATTCCCACTGCAGATTTGTTACATGGATTCTCAACTTTCTGTGACTACAAGCTGGCAAGTTTCTGCTGGCAAGTTACATAAACAGTCCCATCATATTTTGTTCAGTGCTCAACAAATCTTGTTTAAAAGGCAAGAATCCTAGTAACTATTCGGTAGTGTGAACG
>CAXITT010000550.1:273023-283941 GCA_964033795.1 Lymnaea stagnalis
GGCGCCGAGAATTGGAGACAGACATCAAGAAAATTGGCCATGAATGGAAGATCCTGGAGAAGCTGGCCCAGGATAGAGATGCCTGGAGGTCTCTCGTAGGTGGCCTATGCCCTTGGAGGAACCGCAGACGCCGACGATGATCGGTGGATGCCCCTCATGGACGAGAAGGCTCAACAACAACATCCAAAAGGGAGATAACATAGAAATTTTGAAAAACTGACATCACTGGTTTTTCCCTTGAACCCTTCAAATGGATAAATCATTAATTTCTACCTTACTTAAAGCTAAAAGAACGAATTGGTTTAAATCTATGAAAGGCATTGTCAATTATAATATGATACAAATAAATTCAAGCATATGTTTAATCACATTTATCGTTCATTGTCAATTATAATATGATACAACTAAATTCAAGCATATGTTTAATCACATTTATCCTAACATCTCTTCTTTTGTTAGTCGTTAAATACAGCGAAATTAAAATAAATATTTTGATTGAGCGCTAGTTACATAATTTAGAATAATTAAATGAGAACTTTTAAATTTCCTTCAGTTACTTTACTGATAATATCCCTCACCAATGACAGTTTATGGGTTCAACTGAACTTCACTTCCTTGGTCACCAGCTTGTAATATGCTAAACTCACTTCTAATACTACTTATAAAGTCTGATACATATCTATAATCACAGGATCACCAATGATCCCTTTGCAAAAAAAAAGATGGTAATCCAATCAGATAATCAGATAATACTTCATTAACATGAGCAGTGGTAATCTCAGGTCAACTTCGGATTTCTTGTGAACTTTTCTCTCCCATGAGTTTAATAGGTTTACTGTCGGTTTTGTTAGGGTCCAAGTTTCACTTGCTTATATCTTTTTACTTTTGAAAAGTTTCTGACTACTGAAGTATGCCCTATGCCCTGCCGCTATTCTTTCTTTTATTTCTGTTAGTAATTCATTTAATAAAGATCCTTGTTATTTTTTATGAGTTTATGACTTTCAAACCCTGCTTATAGTGATTTTATGCTCGAAGCATTATCATCCCGAGGGTGAACTTGGGTGCTTTAATTTTATTTGAGTTAATTTTTAAACTAGAAATTCGATAGCTAATCCATTTTATAAAGTCTTCTAATTCAATAAAGGCTTTTGATATATCTTTCCTACTTTTCCCTTACAGTGCTGACAAAGTCATCAGCATATGCAAGATACTGAAGGGGTTGATTGTAGAGAGCGGGTCTTGGGTTTTCCTCAGATGTCAATATGTGTGCTTCTCAACCCATTTGGGAGTCAATTGACTCTTTCCCAGGGGTTACCTAAGACTATCAGAAAACACACATACTCTACAGTTATGTAGTAGGGGGGTCACCACAACATGAGAAACAGTATTAAAGAGTTGTAGCATTAGGAAAGTTGAGAACCACTTTTATAACTCTATCCAATTTTAGATTCAATAGCATGAATGACAGTGAGTCTCATTGCTTGGGCCTCGTTTAATCTAAAATTCCTTTGAATATTCTCCCTGAACCTCGAAATCAAACGTTTTCAGTTATCTTATGTATCAGTCTTATAAAGATATTTTCTTTTCTGGTTCTGGTTGTGTTCATTGCTGGCATCTGTGCAATGGTTGGGGCTATGATGCCAGGGCAGCTTGAAGCTTTCGACCGATTTCGAGTTCACAGTGGCATTGTCCAGGTGGTTCCATGCTATTATTGTGCGTGGAAAGAAAGATTGTTTATACAGCACTGTTGTGCACTTTGAAGCATTTGCTAATGTTTCGGGTGTAATTGTTTATGGCATTGTCAGTGGTGAAGTCAGTGTTTAGTGAGTGTTTTGCTCTCATCAGTCCACCCGGCTTCTGTGGTGTGAGGTACGTGCCTGCTTGGATGATCGGAACCAGTCCCATGACCACTTTATATAAGAATATCAGGCAGAGTCCCTCTCGTCTGTCTTTGGGGGGGGGGTCAAATCTTTTTAAGAGGTCAGTGACGAAGCCAGAAGTGGTGGATTTGTTGTCTCGAGCGATAAAACGCATATTCTAGTACTGGATGGACGAGTGAGTGATATGCATTTTGTTTGCAGGAAGCTGGGCCGTGGCGCAGATTTCTTCGAATGAAACCTAGGGTGGAGTTGGCTTTTTTTTTACAATTTTGTTTATATGTGGTGACCATTTTAAGTTATTTGATGCTTGTTGGAGAATTGTCTCGTTTAGTGAGTACATATAGGTTGATGTTTTTTTTTCTTGAGATGGTCATTGTGTAGCATTTGGTTTCATTAAATTTCATGCCCCAATGGTCCGCTCAATTCATAAGGCACTTCAAATCTGTTTGGAGGTGGTTGTGGTCATCATAGCCGTTTATCTCTCTGTAGACAAGACAGTCATCTGCAAACAGCCTCACTTGAGATGTTTATGTGACAGAGGAAGAGAAGGGGGCCCAGCACTGTGCCTTGTGGAACTCCTGAGTCTACGGTAGCTTTCCCTGATTGGACACCGTCTACCACTACTTGCATGGTACGTTGTGTTAGGAATGTTGAAAGCCAGGAGTGGAGGTTGCAGGTAATGCCGTAGTGGTGGAGCTTATGTAGAAGAAGGCTGTGTGGAACAGTGTCGAAGGCCTTTGAGAAGTCGAGAATAGTCAACCTGGTTTTGATGCTGTCATATGCCAAAAGAGTTGATGTACTGGGATATTATGTTTGTAACATTTCTCTAATAGGCATCCGAATCAGTCGTTGATCTGTTTTGTCTGAATCCACATTGGAAGTCACCTAGTATTTCTTCAGTGAAAGGCTGTAGCCTTTTGGCAACTACTTTTGTCAGTATTTTGTATGTAACATTTAATAGGGAGATTCCTCTGTAGTTTGTGCACTGAAGTTTGGAAGCTTTCTTGTGTAGTAGGGTTATTAGTGCTGTTTGCCAAGTAGCCTTTTGGCAACTACTTTTGTCAGTATTTTGTATGTAACATTTAATAGGGAGATTCCTCTGTAGTTTGTGCACTGAAGTTTGGAAGCTTTCTTGTGTAGTAGGGTTATTAGTGCTGTTTGCCATTCTGTTGGAATTTTCTCTTCTTGACAAATTTTAATTTAAGTTCTGCTGTGACAAGATCTTCTCCAGGGGCTTTGTGGTTTTTCATAGAATTGATTACGTCTGAAGTTTCTTCTAGAGTTGACTAGTTTGGTCCTCCATTTGGTGGTTGATAATCTTCATTTTGTCTATTGTCTGCACTTATTATGTCCTCAAAATTTCCATTCTGGCTCTCACACATTTGTGGTCTGGCTTGGTATCTAATCTTTTCATCTTTTATCTTTATGTACATTGCTCTGATGTTTCCCTCCCTTGATAAGTCTTCTTTTTTTATTTAGCTTTTTACCCATGTCCTCTTTTTCTTCCTACATATTTCTATGGCTTTCCTCTGGCTTTGTTCCTTTCTTCAACCGTCTGTCTGCATTCATGATCAAATCAGCCTACTCTATTGTTTGATAGCTGCAATCCTCCTACTTTTTCTGATTTTCTGATGTTTTCACAGCATTTTTTTAACCCGATCCCACTGTTCATTTATGTTGTTTTCCNTGATCAAATCAGCCTACTCTATTGTTTGATAGCTGCAATCCTCCTACTTTTTCTGATTTTCTGATGTTTTCACAGCATTTTTTTAACCCGATCCCACTGTTCATTTATGTTGTTTTCCCTGTTTCCTCCTGTGATGCTTCTACTTGTTACATCATTTTTGGAAAGTTTTTGGTAATCACTTTTCTCTTTGATTTTGACCATTATGAATAAGGCTTATAAGGCTTATATTTAACCCTTACAAGCAGATGGTCAGAGTCTGCATCTGCTCCTTGATAGCTTCTTACATCTAGTATGTCTAGTCTGATCCTTAACATGATTGATTATAACGTGGGTAATTCAATTTGGTGAGTTCCAAGTAACTTTATGTGTGTATATTTTTTGAGTGGAAACTTGGTGCTGCAAACGGACATTTCTTTTATTGAAGCGAAGTCTATGAGTCGGATCCCATTGTCATTGGATTCTTTATGCAATCTTTACCTTGCCCATGGGCGGCATTGAAGTCGTCACTCATTATTTTAATATCATGTCGTGGTGCCTCTTTGTAGATCTTTTCCAGTGTCTCATAAAAGGATTCTTTTCCCCAACCTTCCATATCTTTGATGGGAGCATGAACGTTAATAAATGTTAGATTAAGCATTTTTCCTCGCAAATAGCACAATCTTTCATTCTCAGATCTACTGCAGTTGGGAATTCAAGCATGGAAATATAAAAGCATCAGTTACGAAGTTTAGGGATTGCCAGAGTTACAGGGATGGATAGGACAAGACCATAAAAATGACTGTTACATCGTTAGATAATAATACTAGCAGGCTACGGTGACCAAGGTGGCTGTCATGAAATTTTTCAGATATTATAATTAAAAGGTTATCCTCTAAATCAGCGGTTCGGTTCTCAACCTGTGGGTCCTGACCCCCTTGTGCAACCCTTTCATGGGGGTCACCTAAGACCATTGGAAAACACACATTTTCGATGCTGATGGTCTTAGAAACCAATTGATTTGGTCCTGCTAAAAAAACAGAAATGTCAGAAATTTTCATTATGATTGGAGACGAATTTGTTTCGAAGCTGAGTGCAATTTCCGTATCTAACGACACTTTCCGTAGAAAAACAGAAGACATGTCTGTTGAGACTCTTGATCAGGTAATCCAGGAAATTAAATCTCCTCCACTTCCAATATTTAGTATCCAGCTTGATGAATCTACAGACATTGCAAACTGTTCACAGTTACTAGTTTATGTGAGGTGACTTTAATGATGGTGACTTTAAGATGAGTTTCTTTTCTGCACGTGATGTATTTGACAGTTGGTTTATTTCTGAAAGATCATAATATCTCTTGGAAAAGGTTTGGGTTGTTTGCAAAGATGGTGCTCCAACTATGCTATGATGTCGATATGGATACAACGTCTAATACTGAATGAGTCACAAAAAGTCATCGGAACTTACTGATTGATTAATCGACAAATATTAGCTATGAAGAAGCTGTCACAAGAGTTAAAAGAAGTAACAAAAAGTGTCGTAAGTTCTGTCAATTTTATAAAGGCGAGCACTTTAAACATTCGACTGTGCAACGAGCTGATGCGTCGAACAATCCTCTGCTATTTCACACCGAAATGAGATGGTTGTTGAAAGGAACAGTTTTAAAATGTGTTTTTGAGCTTTGTGACGAACTCAAAACTTTTTTAAATCAGAAAGCAAGACCGCAGCTCTTTTTAGTGATAAAAGTGAACTGCAGAAAATAGCTTACTTGGCTGACATCTTCGCCATCTTAAATGAGTTAAATTTATCACTGCAAGGACCAAAAGTCCTAAAATTTCCATAAAAAGATGCAATCATTTAAATTTTAATTTCAGCTTTGGCCAAAAAAAAATTGGATGAAAATAAAATGTATAAGTTTTCCATATTATCTTGTTTCATGACATTGAACCAGACAAAGGGATTACAATGATAAATTCTGTGAAGGAACACTTGCACATGCTTACTGACAAAATTTCATCGTACTTTCCAAATCTACCTCACACCCCATTTGCACTTGCCAGAAGTCCATTCACAGTCAAAGTTGAAGATTTTCCTGAGTCAACACAAGAGGAGTTCATTGAACTTATTGAAAGCGATACAGCGAGAAATGATTTCTCTACAATGCCAGTTACAAAATTCTGGATCAAGTGTTTGCAGTCATACCCTTTTCTGTCTGAGAGTTGCGCTTTCCTCTCCCTTTCCAACAACATATGTTCGTGAAACAGGGTTTTACAGCTTGTTGGTAATCAAGCCTAAAGATAGAAGTAAGACTTGTTGTAAAAGATCATCTTCGTTGTGCTCTTGCAAAGACTGTTCTGAGCATTTCTGATCAGGTAAGAAAGAAACAATCTAAACCTTGGCACTGATGTTGCCTTTTAGCATACTGTCGCAAAATGTAGCAAAGTAGTTTACTGTTACCCATGCTACACCATGCTTCAAGACAAAATTTCATTTATTTGTAATCAGAAATTAATATTTCACAATATATTGTTTTTTGTGATTAATGCTTAAATTATGTTCAATTTGTAACAATGAAAATGAATCCTGCATATCAGATATTTACATTACGATTCATAACAGAAGCAAAATTACAGTTATGAAGTAACAACGAAAATAATTTTATGGTTTAGGGGTCGCGGCATTAGAAAGGTTGAGAACCACTGCTCTTAATAATTATATTTTTTTATAATGACTATGAAATTTTATTCATCTTTTAATTTGATAAATACAGGTAACAGTGACTGTTGCTCGTTTCATTATATTGAATAAAATCTTGAATAACAAATACTATTGCTCATTTTATATTAACTATTTTTGTTTAAGCCCAAATTTTCCCTTAAGTAGTATAGTCGACCGATTGTTATGCTGCTAAAGGTATTTTTTTCCAAATATTTTGCTGTATTGATGTTGAACATTTCCTATACATTTACTATTTGCTACACCCAGATGGCCCAACTTATCACGCTCATTCATTTCATAGTTAAATTTCACATACCTTATTGTCCAAAGTTGTCATTTAATGGACTGATTTCTATGAGATGGAAGATCATTAGAACGTGTCTTGTTGAGGTGTGGTTTCTCTCGACTATTCATCTTGTAATTGCTCATGACCATTCATTCCTGTTGAAGAATGATTACAGCTCATGATGAAGGAATTTAGCATGTGTATTAGTATCGTGGGGGGGGGGGGGGAAGATGTCCCAGGGCGCCAAATAGTTAGAGGCGCCAAAATGTGCTTTGATATTATTTTATTGATAAAAGTAAGTTGTGAGAGTTGAAAAAAAAAGAAAATGGGGTGCTTGAAAGCGAATCTTGTCCCCGGGCGCCAAACATCCTCGCTACGCCTCTGATTAGTATCATTTTGAACTCTTTTTACCCATCAAAATTTACTTCACATTTAACACACTAGCACAGTGGTTCTCAAACTTATTCAAATAAAGTTAAACTTTAAGCTAAGGAGGGCTGTTAGTTTTGACCAATGATTATAATTATTGTTAAGATATTGTACAACCCCCACCACTTACAGCAGTTCTTCACAACCATTTTTGCCCCACTCCCCATCTGAACACCCAAAAAGGTTTCATATCACCACCTCCCATATTCCCTTATAGAAAAAGCATTAAAAAAAGTATTGGGTATTTCAAATTTGAGGCATGCTAAGGTCTCAGTAAAGTGTAGTGACCTTGAAAAAGTGTCCCATCTAACATTAATTAAATGCCCCCCCCCCCCCAAACATTTCCAAACCCTTTTCATAATAACAGTAAATAAGTTTTGTTAAGATTTTTCATTTCTACTCAACTAATACTGTGATATCTACTTCTTAGCCCTATTATTAGCTTTCTTCATGGTAGTATAAAATTCGTAAATGGTTATAAAAAATAGAATGCATTATTTATTTGTTTTAACTTAAACTAATTTGTATTTATAAAATGATTGTTATATTATTATTTTTCAGTTAGCCCAATGTCAAATGTAAACAATGCTGTATCCATGGCTATTATTTTGTAGACAATCAGCTGAGTTCCCTTTTCAATGAAAAGTTGAAGTAAAAGTAATTGAGGCAGATTGTTTTCTATTTTGATGTCTTTTTATTTAGATTGTAAATTTTGTGTTTGAGCTAAATTAATTAAATTTAAATATATTTTGACAGCATCTATGATGGGCAGATGTCGATGAGTATGATTATGATGCCAATGACTGTGGGGCTCAAAGTGGATTTGTGCATTTAGACCAGACATAAAAAGCACACTGCTTACTGATGAATGTTTAAACAAGAGAGATATAAGGAGATTTCAAAAGCAAATAGACTTTTTCAAACTCTAATTACTGCAAATTTGGTTGCATATATTTTGCATATGCAATGTGCAGGACAATGAACCAAAGAAACTTTCAGTTTTATAAAATTAGTATAAAATCATTGAAGAGTTTTATCAACTAAGAGGATTTATTATGAATACAGTACTTATTTAAGTACTTATTTTACAAGACCGTGGTCCAGGGAATCCTTATATGATGAAATATGACTAAGGACAGATTCATGGCCATACTGAGTTTCCAAAAAGTTTCTGATACTGAAAATAAAGGAGACAAGCTGTGCAAAATTGGGAGACTCCTATGTTCCTTAATGCAAAATAAAAAGAACTGTATCAGCATCATGAAAATGTAGCAATTAATGAACACAGGACATTATGACATTTAGGCTACGTTCTCTCCCCTGTACTGTATACAATATATACAAATGATATTCAAAGCTCAAGCGACACCGTTCCAATCTTAAAATTTGCTGATGATGCCACCATTATTGGCTTAATATCTGAAGGAGAAGGCTTATACCGCAACTTAGAAACAAGCTTTATCAATTGGTGCGATGAAAATTTTCTCCCGCTGAATGTCTCAAAAACAAAGGAAATGTTGATTTCAGGAGGGCAGAACACTAGATTACAGATCTCAACATAAAAAATCAAAGTGTAGAGAAAGAAGATGCATATAAGTACTTAGGTGTCACCATCAATAATAAGCTAACATGGCATGAGCACGGCCAAATGCTGCATAAGAAATTCAGAAAGACTGTTCTACCTCAAAAAACTGTACAATATCTGCGTAAACAAGTCGTTAACTTATTCTACAGTTCAACAATTGGAAGCCTACTCAATTTCAGCATTACCTGCTGGTGTGGGAATTCAATGTCTGATATCAAACACTACATAAACCAACTAATCAAGAAAGCTAGGAACATAACACAAACTAAACATCTTTCACTGGAAGAACTATTTGAAGAAAGATGTTATTGTAAAATTAAACACATTTTGGATGATGCATCCCACCCTCTTCATCACAGATACTTAGGATTGGCCCGTTCGGTACGAATTCTTTCCATCAGGACAAGGACTGAAAAATACAAAAATTCTTTTGTTCCCTAATCTGTACGAAAATGAACAATGCAATCATAAAACATTTCCATTTGTTCGGATCAATAAAAGAATCTTATCTTATCTTTGACGATGTACCAGTTACTTTAAAGTCTAACATTTTTACATCTGCACTGCAACATGACAATAACAAACTTTAAATTGGATTTCCAAAACAAAGGTAAAAGGGTCAGAGTATATATCAGATCCTTTGTTTGTGATACATTTTTATGTTTTAATAAAGAAAGAAATTGTTTTCAAGAATGTATATGCATCATCTGGATGACAGATTAGATAATCTGATCGATATCTCTGATATAAAATAACAAATTAACTTATTAAAATGTACCATTTTTCTTAGCTTTTATTCTAATTTAATTCTTACGAATAATTTTTAAAGTGATAATTACAGGCAAATGTTTTAAAATTATTTTTTTTAAAATTATAATTTTGACTTTTTGTGGCATTATTTCCTTGATTGATACGTTGTCCACAAAGTGAGCATATTCTTTTGAAAATGAATATTTGTTGTAGTATTAGTAGTATTGAATATATGGAAATAAAATATAAAATATCAATTTTACTAATATAATTGGAAGCAATCTTTTTTTCCCCTTCTTTGTAAAGCTGTGATATTACGTTTTTGTCGACTCAAAAATGTTTTGTTCTGCCTAAAAATAATAATAAATAAATTTTGGAAAGTATATTTTGAACAAACCCTTAATATCAATTAAAGAGCATCACCTAATATCAATATAAGAGCATGCAATTACCATTAGCTACAAAATTACACCTAAGAGACACTTTGATGGTTAGTTGTAATATCAAGAAATTGAAAAATCTGCTGTTTTTTTGAGAGTTAATAAACTGCAGTATCTACAACAAATTAAGTTTTATAACATGCTCAAAATGAATGATTATTCCTGAGGATCTGTGTTGAATGCCATACTTTATAATTTGTTGCTTTTTATTCACTTGCATTGTAAATGATTTACACTAATTTTACAAGTTAGAAGAGAAAGGTGATTTTATGATGAATTATAATATTGTAGGCTTACATAATTAATCTATTCTACATCTCTTTGGTTAATGGAATTGTTTTCCAATGTGGGGCGTACAACCCACCTTATGTACACACCCACATTATGCATACACATCACAAGGTGACATCCAACTTGGTGCAGTTTGAAGATTATGGGAGACATATTAACTCAGAGATAGACATGTATTTACATTTCAAGGGGCAGCGAGTTGAAAAGAACCTTTCATTTTTAACTCCTCCATTAGGAGGACATCAAACCTTTTAGATGATTAGGTGGGGTAAGTTCTTGTGCATATTTATCTTCCATCGAGTGCCTTCCTAGGTGGCAGATAAGGGAAACGTACAGCATATAATGGCTACTAAGGAAATAAAATACCAGGGGTGGATTAAAATAAAATCTTCTTGGAAGTGGGGGGATCCAAAAATAAAGGCACTACCTAGAGAGCTTAAAGGAACAGCCCCCAGATGGTTGAGGGCTAACAACGCAGCCATGTAAAAATATGTTACAAAATCCAAACCACAAACAAGAACCAGGAATGATACTTATGGACATCATATTAGGACTGTGATCCTGAAGTTAATAAGCCTGTTAGAGAAGGAGCCTTCGCCAAACTAATAGAGTAACTAAAATAAAAAGTTAAATGTCTATTGCTGCATTAAATTAGATGGAAAATTTCAGACATCCTCAGAACTTTTGTCAGGTAAATAGAAAAACAAGAGAGAGAGCGAGACAAGCAAAAAAATATTAAAAATGGGGAGAGGTAGCAATCAGGTTAGGTAAAAGGAACTGAGCAAACCTGAAAAAAGATGCATTGTTACGCTGCATCCCCTTTTCAGAAAATTAAAAAAATATAGTCAGTGTTGTTTACTAAGGCTGGCTTAAACA
>CAXITT010000550.1:301342-333825 GCA_964033795.1 Lymnaea stagnalis
CCCCCCCCAGAGTCGATGCACCTCAATGAATGCGAGTTAATTTCTTTAATTTATCAATTGAAGGATTTTTCCGATAAAGAAATTGATTTTTCTTTTTTTTAAAATGGTTTTAAATCTATACAATTTAAACAATTATTAATTTAAAAAAAATTGTTAATGATCTATTTTACATATGCTGAACAAGGCGCTTGTTATAGAATCGACCACTTAGAGACGTGAGCACTAAACACTACTGCATCTGTTACCATGTGTCATTTGTGTGCACGGCTTTATCGTCAAGGAATTTGTTTGTTAACATTTGTGGGGGAGTGATACCGATATCAAAAGCTTATTGAGGAAACTATTTCTAAAACAAAGTATGTTTAAACCTGAAAAAGGAACGCAACAAAACAACGAACGTGTCTGCAGGAAGCCTTCGTCAGCGAACAAGACAACAGAAAAAGACAAAAGGAAATTAAAATTAAGAAATAGCACTTAGCTTGGAAGTAGTATAGTAGTACTACTTCTAAGCTAAGTGATATTTCTTAATTATAATTTTACTTCAGATATGTTCACAGCTACCGGTACTTCAACTGCAGATATGGTCACAGCTACCGTTACTTCAGCTGCAGATATCGTCACAGCTACCATTACTTCAGCTGCAGATATGCTGACAGCTTCCGCTACTTCAGCTGCAGATATGTTCACAGCTACCGTTACTTAAAATGCAGACATGTTGTTACGCACTGCGGCTTCTCTTGTGAGAAATTAATCTCTTATTTTTAATTGTATGGCTCGTTCAAACAGTGCCTAACAAAGGACGATACCATAGAAATACGATAATAAAGATACGACACCCAAAACAGTTGCAAGTTACAATTAATATGATTTAATTTAGTAATAACACAATAACAAAACAAAAGAAATATAATTATAAATCATCAACTTACAGTATGGTAGATCTTGTACCGGTACACAGTTAACACAGTTAGTACATTGTGCCGATGAATAATGATGAATGAAGAATGCGAATAAACACATATATAAGAACACAAAGAATAATACACGCCTCGTAAAGTTAATAAAATCTAACTGAATCTCCGTCCCTCCTTGTGTCAATCCTTTATATATGTTGGTCTACCGATGCGTAAGCCCTGCCTTCCAGAAGCTACTCAGCATTTGTTTACATTTCTAGAACAATCGCAAAACGCTACAAAATACTAGGAGACAGTCTAACTTTGTTTAATTGGAAAGGCAGAAGTAACTAAGATACATCAAACGAATAGGCCACGCCCATAAATGGACGTAGCGTGTGCTAGGGTTCAAGCAAAGTTCACGCACGGGGAAATCGTGTAAAACGTGATACATAACATATGGGAGCTACCACTACTTAAACTGCAGATATATTCACAGCTACCATTACTTTAACTGCAGATATGATTATAGCTACTGTTACTTAGAAAGCAGATATGGTCACAGATGATAAAAGCTACAGTTCACGCTCTAGTTGGTACAATTGCGGCAGATTCCTTGCACGCATTGTGTCTGCCCGTGCAGTGTAATTCAATCGTGTTTATGAACCCCTGGTAGTGCCTGGCAGTCATTGGCGGCGCCTCGTTAGTCAGCATGCCACTAAAGACGTACCGACCAAAGACCCGGCATGGGGGCTGGGGTATTTGTCTTCATACATTGGTATTCTTCACCTCAAAAACAGACTTCCTATAAACTGGATGTAATATCAAGATGGGTTTTTTTTTTTTTTTGCATATGTAATATGTGTTTTAATGTTGTCATCGATGGTGTTTTAGTGGTGGTTCTCTTAGTAGCAGTTTTACACATTCAATTGGATGGAGAAATAATTATTTAGATATCAACAAAGTTGTTAACTTGTGTATTCTGCAATCAGTTTGACGAACACTTCAAAAGAATCATACAATGTCAAGGCCATTGTTAAGAAAAACAATGAATATTTAGTTGTGATCATTTGAAATTTAAGAATATTTCTCTACCTCCAGGTCATTCTCGAATATGATCTCTTGTAATGTGAGCACAGTGTAAGAACATTTCTCTACCTCCAGGTATTTCTTGAATGTGATCTCTTGTAATGTGAGCACAGTGTAAGAACATTTCTCTACCGGCAGGTCAGTCTTGAATGTGATCTCGTGTAATGTGAGCAGAGTGTAAGAACATTTCTCTACCTCCAGGCGATTCTCGAATGTGACCTCTTGTAATGTGAGCACAGTGTAAGAAAATTTCTCTACCTCCAGGCAATTCTCGAATGTGACCTCTTGTAATGTGAGCACAGTGTAAGAACATTTCTCTACCTCCAGGCAATTCTTGAATGTGATCTCTTGTAATGTGAGCACAGTGTGAAAACATTTCTCTAATCTTTAAATCGCTCTATAGAATGTCAGTGAAAGATGAAGCCAGTGTGATCACATTCTAATGACATGTTCATGATAGGCAGTTACCACGTGAGAGCCCTAGCCCAAGCACTTCTAACTCCTGGACAATTTCCCCAAATTTTTGGAATTTTTAATGCGATTTGTATAAGTCATGGGAATATGTAAATTTTTGGTAAAATTGCTTTAGAACGGGGCATTTTTGTTTTAATGTCCATTGGTTCATGTTTGTTTTAATGTCCCTTGGTTCATGTTTGTTTTAATGTCCATTGGTTCATGTTTTTTTTAATGTCCATTGGTTCATGTTTGTTTTAATGTCCATTGGTTCATGTTTGTTTTAATGTCCATTGGTTCATGTTTATTTTAATGTCCATTGGTTCATGTTTGTTTTAATGTCCCTTGTTTCATGTTTGTTTTAATGTCCATTTGCTCATGTTTGTTTTAATGTCCCTTGATTCATGTTTGTTTTAATGTCCATTGGTTCATGTTTGTTTTAATGTCCATTGGTTCATGTTTGTTTTAATGTCCATTGTTTCATGTTTGTTTTAATGTCCATTGGTTCATGTTTGTTTTAATGTCCATTGGTTCATGTTTGTTTTAATGTCCATTGGTTCATGTTTGTTTTAATGTCCATTGGCTCATGTTTGTTTTAATGTCCATTGTCTCATGTTTGTTTTAATGTCCATTGGTTCATGTTTGTTTTAATGTCCCTTGGTTCATGTTTGTTTTAATGTCCATTGGTTCATGTTTGTTTTAATGTCCATTGGCTCAGGTTTGTTTTAATGTCCATTCCCTCATGTTTGTTTTAATGTCCATAGCTCATGTTGCTTTTTTTTTTAAATTAAATGTTCCCACAACGTGTTAACCATGTTTTCAAATTGGATGTTTTTGAGATAAAAAATTACAAATAAATTATGAATGTCATAGGTTAGATAGTCTTTTTTTCTTTATTTCCACACCCTGTTCACTTATGTTTTGATTTTTCAAAGCAATAAATAAAACTAGAGCAAAATATTGCTAATTAAAGGATTAAGTACACTGATATGGTCTTGCAAACTTAATCAGTTTTAGATTTGGCTCGTTTATTGGACTAAAACAAGTAAAAAGGAAAAACAATAGCAAAGTGGCTTATATACAAATATTTTACTAAATTAAAAGATTTAAAAAAAAAACAACATAAAAAAGCAAACTTGCAGAAATAAAGACTATATTAACCTAAAGCACAGCAAGTGAAAATATGTAATCCTTGAATGATACAAATTGTAATATACATACAAAAAGAGTAAAATCTTGTAAAAGAAATGAGATTAAAAGAAACTTGTATAGCCCCTCGTCTTTTTATGTATAGACAAATTAGGAAAATTCTAAATCACATAGCGGTGCCGGCTTTTTTATTAGGAGGTAGCTAAAACCCTACAGAAAAGAAATTCTAGCACTTGCATCACACGATAGCATTCTTTAGAACAAATTAGAACGTAAACAAACTTTTCCCAATCAAGAGAGGGGAGAGTGGGATACAGCGCTTCCATCCAACAGGGTCCCACATGAGTGGTGTTTAACCAGAGCAGCCTTCCATCAGAGCGAGGTGCCACATGAGTGGTGTTTAACCAGAGCAGCCTTCCATCAGAGCGGTGTCCCATATAGCGGTGTTTAACCAGAGCAGCCTTCCATCAGAACGGGTTTGGGAATCTCTCCAAGTCCTCTCATCAAGCATAAAATTATTTATCATGATCCGAGGCTTCGTGGCAAAGGTTTTCAAAATTATCTTGAAACTACAACAAACTTTTTAACGATTAACCATGAGAGAGTCGACGATTTCAATTCTTATGATTCTGTCAGTTGAAAGTGATAAGATGAGAAATGGTGATGTTTAATAAAGTGTTGATTTTAAAGTAGTGATTAACATGTTTGTAAATTTGAAGACCAGGAAAAGAAAGTTTTAACTGTTTAAAATATTTTTAAAATCTAGATTTTAGCCCTCCCCCGCCAATTTTTTTTTCAAGTCGCGCACAGGTTTGGGAAGACACCAGCTGCTTCCAATCTGAGTTTGGGGGGGATTGGGGGGGGGGGAGGGTAAATTCGAAGAAGAAAACCTCTCTCCCGAGAGGCCTGTTTCCTAAGTCAACGTTCTCAAAGTGGTGATGCCGGTCCACGGGCCTTACGTTACCGGTCCAAATAGCATTATTGTTTAATGTTCAAATAGAATATGAGTGATAAATTTGCAACAGGTCCGTGATGCAATTTAGAGATCTGCCCACCGGTCCGCCAAACTTGAATGTTCGGGAAACGCTGCCCTTGACAGCATCGGGGTTCTTCTTCTTCTCTGAGATAGGCTCTGTGATTGAACTATATTGGAAATTACAAACTTTCATCACACAGCCACCAAGCCACCGCCAAAAGTTATAATTGTTCTACATTTAATTTTTCTTCATAAAAGAAAGAAAAAAAAACCGTAACAGGATTTTCTCATTTTCAATAGTCAACACCTTTTTTATTTCAAACTTGTGTATTTCTTTTAATCATGCTTATAATCATAGTGACTTCACCTATTAAAACCTAGCACTATTCAATGCCTGTGTATCATGTCTGTTAGAGGTGTTTGTGTGTAAATAGTTGCTAAAAGTTACAAGATGTTAGTAGCCTAGATCAAAAGATATTTTTTTTTTAAAAATAATGTTATTGATTATGTAAGCTGAACTTCATAATAACATTGCGAGCTGGTCATATTTAGAGCTTTTCATTTTTGAAGTTTATGAATAAAATAATGCTTTTGTGTGTTTCAATTGAAAAGACAATATGGTGACAACCGAAAATAAGTTCTGTACTATAGAGTATAGGTTAATAGAAACATTTTAGTCATACATTTATACTTAATTACATTAGCTTTACCGTGCAACTTAATATTTAGTCTAAATTTTATCCATAATATAATAAGCGTATGTCTACATTTTTATTTTTTTTAAAAATGGTGCTATAAATAAATATTAACATACTCATCAATACTGGAAGTATCTCCGATTAAAGTTAAAGAAGTAGGTATATCTCATTAACATAAGTTAACAAATAATGTGAAATATAACAAATTTTTTTTAAGAATTAGGGCAAATATCGCTGATACTATACTAGTTAACCAAGTCCGTTAAATGTTAATAAATAAATTAAGTAAGAAGGTCAAGTATCCTCTTCTAAAAACAAACGGTAAAAAATGATATACGTTAACGACAAAATGAACATAATTAGGAGCATTGATTATTTCAGAAATTTTCCTGGGGGTAGCCCACCCCCCCTTCCCCCCCCGGTTAAACATTTTTTTTTTTTTGCTCCCCACCCCCCCCCCCCCCCAACCGTTTTCATTTCAAAGTTACTATTTTAATCTTTTTCCACTTCATAACTTTAGGCCCTGTAGACATCAAAGGTTCTCTGCACTCCTATGGGTTGCAATTCTCACGTGACGACTCTGTATGTAGGCCTACAGCAGTTGATTGTATACTGATACTATGCAATATTTATATTTAAATCAATTTTTTTTTTTTCATTTAACAAATTAAAATTTTAAAAGCATATTGATATTTTTGCAGGGAAACTACAATTCTAAAAATGTTCACAATATCCTATAAGAATAATCTAATTATATAATAACATTTTCTTATATTTATTGAGACGAAATATTTTGTTAATTTTCTTATCACATTAATCATTACAATAGCATTGATTTATACATGTTAAATCACACATATTAAATGTTAATAATGTTTTTTTTAGTTTAATGAACTTAAATTGTGCTAAATAAATGTAAACGGGCATGACAATACTAAAAAAAATAATAATGCTAAACATTTTACTGCCATCAACAGTTTTAGTGAAAACAATGCAATATTGTAATAACATTTCCAATGCATTTAAAAGGTTAGATGCAATTTTAGACTTAAACTATGAGCTTGAAAAAAAAAAAGGGACTGTTAGTTCTACGGTCTTCAATTATTCTTTACAATGGAAAAAAATTAATTTAATTTGCGAAACTATAATATCAAATAATGACGATTTAATTCATAAGATCATAACAAACGGTTTATTAAAGTAGAGCGTCTAAATGGAAGTAAACCCAGGCCCTCGAATTAAATCAACTACTAGAGGAAGTAAAGTTTGGTACCGTGACAATGAGACCTTACACTGATAGCTGAGGATTTGAGAGTAAGTGGCGAGATAAAATTCATAAAGATAAAAAAAACAACTAATTTAATAGATTTATTTACACGAAGTTGCTGAATTAAAAAAAAAAAAAATGGTGCTAAAAATAAATATTAATATACTCATCAATACTGGAAGTATCTCCGATTAAAATTAAATAATTAGGTAATATCTCATTAACATAAGTTAACAAATAATGTGAAATATAACAATTTTTTTTAGGAATTAGGGCAATTACCACTGATACTAGTTAACCAAGTCCGTTAAATGTTAATAAATAAATTAAGTAAGTAGGTCAAATATCCTCTTCTAAAAACAAACGGTAAAAAAAATGTTATACGTTAACGACAAAATGAACATAATTATGAGCAGTGATTATTTCAGAAATTTTCCCGGGGGTGGGGGCACTTCAGACATTTCAGTGGTGGGGGGGGGGGCAGTGCCAGCAGTGCCAGTTGATTTGTTGTTGGACATATCTTTTCTCCGGGGGGCACTTGGCTTTCCCTGGGGGGGGGGCAGTCGTCCCCCCCACCCCCCAGATATAACTGAAAGAAACCCTGACAGACATTTCAGTGGTGGGGGGGGGGCAGTGCCAGCAGTGCCAGTTGATTTGTTGTTGGACATATCTTTTCTCCGGGGGGCACTTGGCTTTCCCTGGGGGGGGGGCAGTCGTCCCCCCCACCCCCAAGATATAACTGAAAGAAACCCTGATTAGGAGAGAAATTAACTTAATATGATAACGTTCATACAAATAGGACAATATTTAAATAAAATAAAGCACAACATGTACATTAAATTGGACAACATGCTCATAAAATTGGACACAATGTATATAAAATAAGACAACGTGTACATAAAGTAGGACATGTATATCAAATAGGACTACATCTCCAAATATATATATATATTTCTTCTCTTTTTCCTTTTTTTAAAAAGTACTATAGTGTTATCTTGTGATTAAAGCTTTCACTGCAGATTTCAACTCACGATCTATATTTCGAGTGAAGAATTATGTTATATATTAACTCACTGAATATTTACTACAGTGTTATACTGTGGCATTATAATTACATTTTGGAGTATTTACTGCAGTTTTATCTTGTAAGCCTATTTCTGAGTATTTGCTGCATTGCCCCATTGACTTCCAATCTTTCCACCACCACGATGTTGTCTTCTTGTATAGCAGACAATATGTCTCTTGGAATCCTGTGTCGGTATCGTTCAGTAACTATCACCAGAACTCTAAAAGGGTTTGTGAGGCTTATCATAGACACGGCTGACCTACACGTGAACTGAAAATATTCACTGCTGTCTTGAAAATCTTGGTTGATTAGAATCACTGATCTCCAACACGAGGCAATGGCCTCGGCGATTGCCTCCCCTAACATAACTCCGAGTTCGAGGTCACGGTCACGTATGTAGGTTGTCATTCCCAGTCTTTGTTCAATAAACCTTAAGAGGTCACCGTTGACAAATAGATAATCCTTATCTTCGTAAGCCAAAAACACGCCTCTCCTATAATCTCCAGGCACATGTTGTCTAAAGCCAAAGAAAATGCCCAACAACTGGGAAATGAAAAACGTTCTGTATTTGGTGATGACAAATGCACACAAAAACCCAATGGCTATGACACAAAACAGAATAAGAGATATGTAGAAGAAAAACTGTCCCGAACATTGGCGCCAGAAACCTTCTAGGTCGGTGTAGGCGTAAGTGTAAGTCAAGGCGCCCTGTTCATTGATGCAAGTAAAGTTTCCACCTAAATCTAGGGTAACTGAAGTCAAACGAAGCCATTGGAGAAATTTAATGTTTTGACAAGCGCATGAAAGTATATTAGCATCTAAAAATAACTCAAATTTCCCCCACTTTTGTGCCAACGAATCGATTTCCTCTGTGATCTGTTGTTGCAGTGTCGTGAAGGCGTTGTAACGAATGTCTAACCTTGTAAGTTTTGGTGTATCAATCAAATGAAATGGGATCTCCGAAAAACGGTTCCCAGATAGACTCAATTCTGTGAGGTTTGCATTGGGCCGAAACATAGACGGGGCCAAAATGCTCAACGAATTGGATGAGAGATCAAGCCGCTTTAACTTTTTTAGTCCGGACAGGAATCTCGTACCTTGGGTAGCAATAAAATTGACGCCGAAGTGACAGTTGGCAATGACAAGTGTTTCAATGGCGGGAAATGTGTCTAAAAAAGTTGATGATGTTATGGACATGTCATTTCCCGATACTATTATAGTCTTTAACCCCTTCAGACCTTCGATCTTTCCAGTGAACCTTTGAAATCCACTATCTGTTATATCAAGAAACTCGACATTTTCTGCGCCAATGATGGTGATATTCACGCTGAGCCTAATTTCATCTATTAGTCGGCTAAAATCTATAAAAACTAGAGATCCAGAAATCCAAAAAAATGTAGATTCTGACCCTAAAGACGATTTCTTGGAGTCAACTTCAAACGTCTTATTTCTATTTTTTTTAAATAACTGGTCTTTTGACAGCGGCCCATATTTCTTCCAAGAAAATTCATGCCTAGAATATTGGCTTTCCCAGAAATTGACTCGGAACTTGTCTCTTTCGGAATATCCTGAGACTTGAAATCGAGGGGTAATAAAAGCCACTGGAAATTGTGTATTAAAGCAACCTTCCTTTTTGTCAGTTATCACAAGGCTTCTCAAATTTTTAAGCCTGAACAACAAGAGAAACGCTAACTCATTTCCTTGCCAGGGGTTAAAGGACAAATCCAGACTCTGTAGACATCGGTCCCAAGTCTCGCTTGTAAGTGCGCCCATCTCTAAATAATATAAAAATGAATTGGTAAGCGTAAAATCCGTAACACATATTCTACGAAGCACCGCTGTCTTATTGGAGTCTACGATCCCATTTTTCATACTGTTAACAGTTGCAAGCCATGGGTCTAGCATGCCAACAGAGCTTAACTGAATGGTTGTCATGTTCCTCCCCACGAACGGATGTAGCAAACTTAGCGTATATTCTATGCCAATTTTAAAAGTTGTCATAAATAACTGATCCAACTTCACCAGTGGTACGAGAAAATTAATGCTAACATTTCTGGTATTTATGAACCAGGTGAGTTCCAAATATCGCAAGTTCCTCAAATATTTGAAACTGTCGTCTGTGATGGTTTTAGCATTACCGCCGGAAAGGATCAATTTTTCGAGATTGGTCAAGTTTTGAAACTCCTCACCGAAATACACTTGTTTATCTTGGGTGTCGATAGAGAGTGACGTCAGACTAACAATGTTGGCGATGAAACCGTAACAGTACTTGTCTTTATCAAAGGGTAACATTTGTAACAAGTCCAACACTTTCAGATTTTCAAGCTGTTCAAAAGCTGATACTGGAAATCTATCATCGCAGATGTCAAGTTTATTTATTCCCAAATTAAGATTTTCTAATTTCCGTAGTCCAAGAAACGCTCGGGGCATGATCGTTTTAATTGTATTGTTGTACAGATTGAGTGTTTGAAGTTGAGAGCAGTTTTCAAATATTCCATCGGGGATTGAGTCCAAGAAATTTCCTTCTAGATTTAAAGAAGTTGTGTTTAGTGGAAACCACTCTCCATTTAGGTGATCCAAATTTTGGTTGGCACAATCCACTATGACGTCATGTTCTGATGTTGTCACATGACAGGGCGTTGGATCTATACTCCGAAGAGGCATTTCCGCGATGTCAGTAGATGCAGATAGAGCCAATGTCCTCATAATCATAGTTAAAACCATTAAAAGAAATATCTTGTTAGACTCTCTTTTAATTTTACTTTGTGACGTATATCTCGTGACAGACATCTTATGATTGAAACTTGCCAGCGTTCAGGTTGCTTCTAAAAAAAATAGTCTACTTGTGTTTTATCAAACTGAAATTTAAAAAAATAATAATAATAAAAGAAAAAAAAAGGAACATAAATATAATATTGTAATTTCAAAACAAGTCTATGAATCCATTTAGATCTCTTTTAATTTTCTGACGAGTCCTAGTTTGCAAATGAAATTTTTGCAAAGTTCATTTCGACATGACTTTTCACAGAGTTTTTGTTGTGCTTACCGCTCTGTGTAAAAATGATCTTTCATCAGCTTCATTTTTTTGTATGCCTAACGAACAACTTAGCAAAGATTCAAAAGGACTCGATAAAAAATATATTTATAGCCGATTACGACCTACAAAATGAAACTAAATCGCCTTTAACCAGATAGATAAACCAAAGAGCGGGTCAAAGCGTTGGGAATTTTATGATATGATGGAACTGTAACTCAAGGTTAATCAAACCGTCCATCAATTTTAAGTCAAGTAAAATTTGACCTAAAAAGACTTGTCCGCAAATGTCCGCAAGAACTGAAGACTCCCACCCTCACCCCATTTGAGACGCTGTAAATAACTGTAAACTGTCATCTTCATGGTCATATTGATATCAACAATCTTTTTTTTTATATATTAAGCGGTCCATAATATATAACGTCATGACGACATAAAAAGATATGTTAAACAAAAAGGGGTCATCCATAGTATATTGTGGGTGCTGTAAGGGGGTGAGTTTAGGAGTTTATAGTAAAGGTGTTTATAAGTCCAGGGGTCAGTGCAAGATAAACAATAGTGCAAGTGTTTCCTTGCACTAGGACTACTCTAAGCTTTATAGACAGAAACCTACTCTAAGCGCTTAAGATAGAAGCCTACTCTAAGCTGTCGATATAAATGCCTACTCTAAGCTTTGAAGATAGTAGGCCTGCTATAAGCTTGGAAGAATGAAGCCTACTCTAAGCTCTGAAGATAGAAGCCTACTCTAAGCTTTAAAGATATAAGGCTAATCTAAGCTTTGAGGACAACATGACTACTCCACGCCTTGAAGATGGTATGGCTACCTATCCGACTACATAATTATTACTTCGACAATTGATTGTATCTAACATTCGAAATATTTCATTTAATCGAGGAATGAAATTATTTCCTATCGGCAAAATCTTTTAATAGTATGTATTCCTCCCAAACAGGAAGTAGCGTAAGAAATCATAAGCAGGCGACATCTTCCCGGGAGCCAGCCAAGAGGTTGTGTGCTTTTTGGTATTGCATTTTTTTGTTGCTGTGATTTTTTTAAATAAAAGTTTAATGCCGGCGGACTCTGATGAGCAAACTGGGGTCGCTGCAAGGGGTTTCTAAAAAAAATGTAAATACCGTAATTATGAAAACATGTTTGGGGTTCTAAAAATAGCCAACTTGAAGAAAGTTCGACTGTTGGTTCAGTGAGGGCTGCGTCACTAGTCGGCCCAAGCGTTCCTACATCGATGTTCCCTTGCCTTGAATGGGGTGCGGGCGAGGCTATCTCAGTGGCAGAATGCCCCCGGCGAGCCGCTTCGTGGCCTGACTAGAATAAAATCTTGTCAGGGACCACGTTGAAGGCCTGTTTGGAAGGGGGGGGAGAGTACCTTGGTGAAGACTTAATGACCTCTGGCATAATAGTTATCTGTTCTTCTTAATGGTTGAGTTAAGTTTTAGTCCCCTGGAGTGGTAAATCCGTGGTGTCATCTCCTCCGAAGGCCTGTTTGGAAGGGGGGGGGGGGGGTACCTTGGTGAAGACTTAATGACCTCTGGCATAATAGTTATCTGTTCTTCTTAATGGTTGAGTTAAGTTTTAGTCCCCTGGAGTGGTAAATCCGTGGTGTCATCTCCTCCGCTACAAAATTCCCTAGGAACATCTGCCAAGTCCCCCTTTCACCTGACCATACATAGTTACCTATAATAAGACCGAATGGACTTTCTTAACTGACAGACAAAATAACAATAAGAATAAAGCAATAGATTTATAAATCATTTTCGTTTTTACAGCGTTTAAACCTTTGTGACAATTTCCACCAGCGAAAACACATCACAATCCGTATTTTAATAAGAATGATCTATGTAATGATATTTACGTTGCTAACGTCATTAAAAGTTTCAAGAAGTATTTTCCTGCTATATCATACGCCTACTCTACCCATTTCCGTGCCCCAAAACTACAAATTTTTTTTTTCAAATCTAAACATGACCTTAAATTACCAAGTCTAAATGATCACTAATTAAATCATTATTGTCAGTAAAAAAGTTCATCGACGTCTTCTTTTTTGAACACTAGGGAAATACTTTAGATGGCATGTGATTTTAAAATGTGAAATGTTGAGCCTACACTACCTATTTTTATCTCTCCTAAACACATTTTTCTTTCTTAAATAATTGGGAAAACGTAATCTAAATTCACAAAAAAAATTATAGACACCATTTTGAAAAAAAAAAATTAATATCATAATTTGAAATACTGAAATCTTCATTTAAAATTTAACAACACGTCTGCTTGTGTTTTGTACTATATTATTGATACATCGTAAAACGAAGAATTCTGTTATCTAGAGAAGAATCTCTTAAACCGTTTAACGTCTATTAGAGCCTTGAGTATCTTTCTTTTTTACAGAAAAGTTATGAATCTCATAACAATTTACAAGCCCTTTACTGTTCGTAAAGTATAAACAAAAATTATTATCAGTTTTTTTATTTTTTAAAAGAAAATCTTAACCCATTTATAGTTTAAAAATAAAATTTTCCTTTGTGTGAAATGATTGGGGTTTGATATTCATGTCTATACTTACGTAGATGTACATATGTTTTGTTAACGTCATTAATTTTCTAAATTGGTAAACATATGTTTATTTGTACAATGAGAATTTAACATCTATTTTTCACCACTATAATATCATTGGATATAAAGATATTGTCATCCAGGTAAAAATGTACATACCGTATTTGTTAAAACTGATATATATGTACCTATTAAGGTTAATTATTTATTAAATTCATTCTGTGGTGTATATTGTGCTGCCTTGGGGCAGCATAATATAAAAAATAATAAAATCAATAAAAGGGATTGTCGCTCTCTTACGTATGCAAAACACATTTTTTTGCACTTTATATGGCTTGTTCTTATTTGGATGAGTTATAAGTGGATTAGTTAATGCTATTTAACTATAGTTTTTTACTGCAGTGATTGCATTAAGTAGCATTTTCTTATTATAGTGTATTTAATTTTAAAGTTTTTTTTACTTTATAAATTTAATAAAAGTAAATTTTTTGGAATGAATAAAAAGTAAAAATCGAATAAAAGTTAAAAAGACAAAACTAAACTTGTTTGTGTTTTATTAATAATTTAAAAGCAATCAAATATATTTATTTATTTTACTTTTAAGAAGGCAAAAATACAATATCAATATCAGTTCCGCCACGCTCTGATTTAAATTAAAGAAACTTAAAACTTTTGTTAAAAATGGGCAATCGAGCTATGACGTCATTTGCGTATTTATTTAGATCAAATTAATTTTATTTTTATTTTGCAATATTAACAACGCACTAAAAAAAACCCCACTAAAAACAACTGATGTATGAGTTTTCCCGACAAATGTAATTACGGTGTAATTGATTATAATAAGTATTCGTAACTTTTAAACTCATATATATTTATTAAGATAGTTCCTAATGTGTTACTTTTAATGTATTTGTAAATTACACTTTGCTTTTACTAAAATAAAAGTGGATACATAATATTTTGGTGCATTTAAATTTATTCGATTTCCTTAAAATAATAAAAAATAAATATTATTGTTTTTAAGAATCTGAACGTATTTAAATCTTTTCGGTTCTTTGGCGTTACTGTCAGCCTAGCTCATTATTATATAATTGAGAGAACCGGTGTACGTTGCAATGTCAATCAAAGAGAGAAAGTCTTTGTTTTAAGCGTTTTTATTAAGTGTTTTGAAATAATTTTGATACAGATAATCTTTTTTTTCGTCTATTGCGTACAGGAATAAATTTGGAAGTTTTTTTGACGCGTGAGCTGCCCCTATGAGAAGCTTGGATTTTCAAAATTTAGTCCACACACTTGTAGTGATTGAAATTATATTTATATAGCTCATAAACGAAACAAAGCAATTTAGGGCCTCCTGTTCCAAAAGGAGCATTGTTAAATGATTCTTAAGCTTAAAGACTAACAAGGGGGGGGGGGGAGGAGGGGGGGAATCTATTTAAAAAAAAATAAAACAAAGGAATTACATTTATTTAACTATGAGCACGTAAAACAAAGACATACGGATGTTAACTTCGCCAAAAAGTTCTTAATCTAAAGATATTGAAGAGCATGTGTGTTGCCTTGATTAAATAAAGGGGGGAGGAGGGAGAGAATCTATTTAAAAAAAAATAAAACAAAGGTATTACATTTATTTAACTATGAGCACGTAAAACAAAGACATACGGATGTTAACTTCGCCAAAAAGTTCTTAATCTAGAGATATTGAAGAGCATGTGTGTTGCCTTGATTAAATAATGGCAGCAGATCTTAAGCTACTCCAAAATGCTATATATATATATGACCTGGCGCCGTCCTATCTGAAAGAGTTGCTGACGCCTTATGTACCCACTAGAGACTTAGTCCGTGGTTGCTGTCTGAAAGAAACACTGGTTGCTGTCTGAAAGAAACACTGGTTGTCGTCTGAAAGAAACACCGAGTTTCGTTCTGCCTCCAGAAACATGAACGGACAGATACACTGATGCCGAGGAGTTTGAAACAAAATATGGGACGGGAGGTTATTCAGTCAAGCTGAAATTGAACTTGATATATATCTGCATGCCCTCAAGATTTGATATGCCGTCAAGCTGAAATTGAGCTTTATATATATCTGCATGTCCTTAAGATTTGATATGCAGCCGAGCTGAAATTGAACTTGATATATATCTGCATGCCCTCAAGATTAGATATGCAGTTGAGCTGAAATTGAGCTTGATATATATCTGCATGCCCTCAAGATTTGATATGCCGTCAAGCTAAAATTGAGCTTTATATATATCTGCATGTCCTCAAGATTTGATATGCAGTCGAGCTGAAATTGAACTTGATATATATCTGCATGCCCTCAAGATTAGATATGCAGTTGAGCTGAAATTGAGCTTGATATATATCTGCATGCCCTCAAGATTTGATATGCAGTCCAGCTGAAATTGAACTTGATATATATCTGCATGCCCTAAAGATTTGATATGCAGTCGAACTGAAATTGAGCTTGTTATATATCTGCATGTCCTCAAGATTTGATATGCAGTCAAGCTGATATTGAACTTGATATATATCTGCATGCCCTCAAGATTAGATATGCAGTTGAGCGGAAATTGAACTTGATATATATCTGCATGTCCTTAAGATTTGATATGCAGTCAAGCTGAAATTGAGCTTGATATATATCTTCATGCCCTCAAGATTTGATATGCAGTCGAGCTGAAATTGATCTTGATATATATCTGCATGCCCTCAAGATTTGATACGCTGTCGAGCTGAAATTGAACTTGATATATATCTGCATGCCGTAAAGATTTGATATGCAGTCAAGGTGATATTGAACTTGATATATATCTGGATGCCCTCAAAATTTGATATGCGGTCAAGCAAATGAATACACCCACTGCTCCGTACTGCCACTCCCCCTTACCCAAACTGCTCTGCGAAGCAGTATGCATATCATGGCAGCCTGCGGGCTGAGGTGAAATTTGTTGGTGGTTTTTTGGCAGGGACGTAGGAAGCCTGCAGGGTAACACACCCACTTAGCCAGGGCTTTGCCACTCGGATACTGCGTGAGGGGTGGGGTTGGGGGGAATAAGCTAGACAGAGATGTTAAGAGCTAGAGTTAGCGTTCATGAGTATAGCTGTTGTTAAATGATCTTAGATAACAAAATTTTATCAATGACGAGAATGTAGCCCACGTCGTGGGTGGGTTGGTCCCCTATGGGCAGCTGTTTCATCCCTCGTCACTGACTAGTCCTTGTGACGTGGTTGTGGTAAAAGGTTCCAGGAATGTCCAATACCAGTCTGGACATAAACATTTCTAAGATCTAAGAGGTCGGATCTCTGAGGAAACCATCGTAGAGGGTTCCAGTGAAGATCTCATAATCTTCGTCGTCAAATACCATAGGATCACGTTTTCCAACGGGAGTGGGGGGGGGGGTATTTAATTGTAATTCGATGTGGAAAATCTCGCCCCCCTCCCAACCCCTAAACTGTGTAACGTTTAACTTAAAGGAAAATACACCTTTGGCTCCCGGGGGTAGTCGGGTTGTCGGGTAGTCGGGTTGTCGGGTAGTCAGGTTGTCGGGCAGTCGGGTTGTTGACGATTAGGAAGAAACGTCCTGGAAAAACTGCTTCCTCTTCAAACTAAAAAAAAAAGGGGGAGGGGGTGAGAGAGATTCAGATCATTAGAACTCTCGGGGGGGGGGGGGCTTAAAATTGTTCGGTTTCGGTCGCTGACATCATTTCTTATGAAAGGTTTCAGTATAAATGAACTTAACATTGGGTGAAATTGATGCAAATTGTATATATAAGTTTTTTGTATTTTGCGTAAATAAATAAAGTTTAAAAACTGACGAGACATTTTATGCGAAAAATTGTAATGAAAATCAATCTAAGAAAAAAAGTTCAGCATTAAACCACATCTAAATGTCCAATTTCCGTGTTGTACCAGAAAATTTAATTAAATTTTTTTTTTTTCTGGCAACAAACACATTTTTTAAAAAATCTGCAGCATAGGTTGACGTCACAGGGCGTGATAACTCATTGTGAAGGTCCTCCGACCCTCTTCCCCCCCCGCATCCCACCCAAGCGACCCCCCCCCCCACACCCTAAAAAATTTAATTAAATTTTTTTTTTTCTGGAAACAAACAAATTTTTTAAAAAATCTGCAGCAAAGGTTGAAGTCACAGGGCGTGATAACTCATTGTGAAGGTCCTCCGACCCTCTTCCCCCCCCGTATCCCACCCAAGCGACCCCCCCCCCCCAGACCCTTATCAAGCCGGAACGGGTGAGATAACCAACAGTAAGTGTGGTCAATGCGGACAACGTGTAACGAATATTGAGCTACTTACTTTGGACAAGTCCTGATCCGAACCTTGATGTTCAGTCTCAGTTTACATTCATGAACCAACATGTGGGACAGGAAACCACAGGAATCCTAGGACTAAGTGCCAAAATACACCGAACACTGTCGAGAGACATTCGGCATTCTAGCGTGGCGACTTAACGACGTTGGTTGGCCTAGTCACGTTGTCAGACCCGGATGAGATATATAAAAACATAAGTTTATTCTTTTCACTGCAAGAGCTATATTAAATGAGGGAAGTAGAGTAGTTAGGGAGAAGAAAATGAAAATGGGCCGGAGGGGGGGGGGGTGGGGTATGTGAAAGTGGGAGAGGAGAGAGATATACAGTGTAATAGTGGGAGAGGAGAGAGATATACAGTGTAATAGTGGGAGAGGAGAGAGATATACAGTGTAATAGTGGGAGAGGAGAGAGATATACAGTGTAATAGTGGGAGAGGAGAGAGATATACAGTGTAATAGTAAGGTAAAGTGTAACAATTAATATTTATTCCTCATTCTACTTTCTTTTTATGCCTCACATCACACAGATCCCTCACTCCGTTTCTCCAACCAATATTCACACCATTAAGTTTAAACATTCATGAAATCAGCTCACCCACATCCAGTCATACAACATGACAAACAACACAGGACAATCAGGTCACAAAGCTCAATCAATCCACACAACAGTAATCGTCAGTCCCACACGCCACCTAAGACAGGGAAGGGGTTGAAAGAAAGAGAGAGAAATAAGGATGCCTTGAACGGGCACAACTTCAAATCTTTTTAAAAAAAATATTTCGATGTATTAACTTTCGAGGGTTTTTAGTCAAAGATAACACAGGGGGATGCTGTGCGTAGTGAAGAAAACAGAAAGGAGTGGAGAAGGATGGTTCACATGTCATACGTGGCGCCCCAACGGTCCAAGGACTAAGGGGCGTGATGATGATCATGAACACAGGCTTGATTTGAGTCACTAAGAGATAAACTCGTTATAATGAATAACACCATACAACTTATGGAGTTTCCTTTTGAGGTCGGCACTCTTGTCCCCCAAATCTCAACCCATGCCCCTTCCCCTGTCCACCCCCTCATTTCTTTATTCCTTGCTTCCAAACGTAAAGGACGTTAAGGATCTTTTGAATGAACAATAAGAACAATCGCAGGTAGAAACCCGTTGTTTGTAACAGGGAACAGGAAGAAACAAATTGTCGCGACCTGAATAAAGAGGTCACAACAAGAACCGCATATTTAAAAAAAAAAAAATTCTTTCTTTTTTTAAAGGTTTTCCCATACTTTGTTTCGCTCACTTCCGTTTTACCTTATTTGATTGCACTTTTTACATTGCAGTCTCTCAGCCTTCTTACTTATTATAACGGGTAAGATAATAGATTCGATCGGTAAGTTATGGCGATTGGATGATCGATTTGCTCACATAAAGATTGCATCAGTATGTTGTAACATAGCTCTTTTAAGTCATCAAACTCTTTTTAAAAAGAAATATATATATATATACATTAGCTATTTATAGCCTATATCAGAGCATGTCAATTATTGAAGTCCACCCCCCCCCCCCCAGAGTGGATGCATCTCAATGAACGCAAATTAATTTTTTTAATTTTTCAATTTAACGATTTTCCAATTAAAATAATTGATTTTTCTTTTTTTTTAAACCCCCCCCAGAGTCGATGCACCTCAATGAATGCGAGTTAATTTCTTTAATTTATCAATTGAAGGATTTTTCCGATAAAGAAATTGATTTTTCTTTTTTTTAAAATGGTTTTAAATCTATACAATTTAAACAATTATTAATTTAAAAAAAATTGTTAATGATCTATTTTACATATGCTGAACAAGGCGCTTGTTATAGAATCGACCACTTAGAGACGTGAGCACTAAACACTACTGCATCTGTTACCATGTGTCATTTGTGTGCACGGCTTTATCGTCAAGGAATTTGTTTGTTAACATTTGTGGGGGAGTGATACCGATATCAAAAGCTTATTGAGGAAACTATTTCTAAAACAAAGTATGTTTAAACCTGAAAAAGGAACGCAACAAAACAACGAACGTGTCTGCAGGAAGCCTTCGTCAGCGAACAAGACAACAGAAAAAGACAAAAGGAAATTAAAATTAAGAAATAGCACTTAGCTTGGAAGTAGTATAGTAGTACTTCTTCTAAGCTAAGTGATATTTCTTAATTTTAATTTTACTTCAGATATGGTCACAGCTACCGTTACTTCAGCTGCAGATATGCTGACAGCTACCGTTACTTCAACTGCAGGTATGGTCACAGCTACCGTTACTTCAGCTGCCGATATAGTCACAGCTACCATTACTTAAAATGCAGATATGTTCACAGCTACCATTACTTCGAATGCAGATATGTTGTTACGCACTGCGGCTTCTCTTGTGAGAAATATTCTCTTGTTTTTAATTGTATGGCTCGTTCAAACAGTGCCTAACAAAGGACGATAACCATAGAAATACGATAATAAAGATACGACAACCAAAACAGTTGCAAGTTACAATTAATATGATTTAATTTAGTAATAATACAATAACAAAACAAAAGAAATATAATTATAAATCATCAACTTACAGTATGGTAGATCTTGTACCGGTACACAGTTAACACAGTTAGTACATTGTGCTGATGAATAATGATGAATGAAGAATGCGAATAAACACATATATAAGAACGCAAAGAATAATACACGCCTCGTAAAGTTAATAATATCTATCTGAATCTCCGTCCCTCCCTGTGTCAATCCTTTATATATGTGGGTCTAACGATGCGTAAGCCTTGCCTCCCAGAAGCTACTCAGCATTTGTTGACATTTCTAGAACAATCGCAAAACTCTACAAAATACTAGGAGACAGTCTAACTTTCTTTAATTGGAAAGGCGGAAGTAACTGAGATACATCAAACGAATAGGCCTCGCCCATCTATGGACGTAGCGTGTGCTAGGGTTCAAGCAAAGTTCACGCGCGGGGAAATGGTGTAAAACGTGATACATAACATATGGGAGCTACCACTACTTAAACTGCAGATATATTCACAGCTACCGTTACTTTAACTGCAGATATGATTATAGCTACCGTTACTTCAAAAGCAGATATGGTCACAGATGACAAAAGCTACAGTTCACACTCTAGTTGGTACAATTGCGGCAGATTCCTTGCACGCATTGTGTCTGCCAGTTCAGTGTAATGCAATCGTGTCTATGAACCCCTGGTACTGCCTGGCAGTCATTGGTGGCGTATCGTTAGTCAGCATGCCACTAAAGACGTACCGACCAAAGACCCGGCATGGGGGTTGGGGTACTTGTCTTCATACATTGGTATTCTTCACCTCAAAAACAGACTTCCTATAAACTGGATGTAATATCAAGACAGGTTTTTTTTTTTGAATATGTAATATGTGTTTTAATGTTGTCATCGATGGTGTTTTAGTGGTGGTTGTCTTAGTAGCAGTTTTACACATTCAATTGGATGGAGAAATGATTATTTAGATATTAACAAAGTTGTTAACTTGTGTATGCTGCAATCAGTTTGAGGATCACTTCGTAAGTATCATAAAATGTCAAGGCTATTGGTAAGATAAACAATGAATATTTGGATGTGACCATTTGAAATGTGAGCACAGTGTAAGAAAATTTCTCTACCTGCAGGCCATTCTCGAATGTGATCGCTTGTTATGTGAGCACAGTGTAAGAACATTTCTCTACCTCCAGGTCATTTTCGAATGTGATCTCTTGTAATGTGAGCACAGTGTAGGAACATTTCTCTACCTGCAGGTCATTCTCGAATGTGATTTCTTGTAATGTGAGCACAATGTAAGAACATTTCTCTACATGCAGGTCATTCTCGAATGTGATCTCTTGTAATGTGAGCACAGTGTAAGAACATTTCTCTACCTGCAGGTCATTTTCGAATGTGATCTCTTGTAATGTGAGCACAGTGTAGGAACATTTCTCTACCTGCAGGTCATTCTCGAATGTGATCTCTTGTAATGTGAGCACAGTGTGAAAACATTTCTCTAATCTTTAAATCGCTCTATAGAATGTCAGTGAAAGACGAAGCCAGTGTGATCACATTCTAATGACATGTTCACGATAGACAGTTACCACGTGACAGCCCTAGCCCCAGCACTTCTAGCTCCTGGAAAATTTCCCCAAATTTTTGGAATTTTTAATGCGATTTGTATAAGTCATGGGAATATGTAAATTTTTGGTAAAATTGCTTTAGAACGGGGCATTTTTGTTTTAATGTCCATTGGTTCATTTTTGTTTTAATGTCCCTTGGTTCATGTTTGTTTTAATGTCCATTGGTTCATGTTTGGTTTAATGTGCCTTGGTTCATGTTTGATTTAATGTCACAGGAAGCCCAGGACGAAGTGCCTCAAAACACACAACAATTTCACCAGACATTTGGGCATTCAAGCGTGTCGACTGAACGACGTTGGTTGGCCTAGCCACGTTGTTGGACCCG
Organism: Lymnaea stagnalis; assembly: GCA_964033795.1. Classification (NCBI taxonomy): domain Eukaryota; kingdom Metazoa; phylum Mollusca; class Gastropoda; family Lymnaeidae; genus Lymnaea; species Lymnaea stagnalis. The sequence continues at coordinate 323,340 of CAXITT010000550.1, forward strand.
GTTGACATACTATATAAAAGGAGGTGGTTGCATGCACCTAGGCGGTGTCCCGAGCAAAATCATGGACTTAGGCTTGCGTACACCGTTGCTGTGTGCCTAGTCAAACCATGGACTTAGGCCTGCGTACACCTTTGTGGTGCGCCTAGCAAAACTCTGGACTTAGGCCTGCTTACACTGTGGTAGGTTACCTAGCAAAACCATGGACTTAGGCTTGCGTAAAATGTTATGGTGTACCTAGCAAAACCATAGACTTAGGCTTGAGCATAAAGAAAGTTGTTTATTACCTTAGGCGCATAATAATTTAGTACACCTTAGGCTTGAGTATACAATTTTGACATAATTAAATAGTGGGTCATTGAAAGTTTGACATTTGTTGACAGGGTGGGAGAGGGGGGGGGGTAAAAAATTGCGTAAAAATAATTGTTAACGCAATTAATGGACGACCCATAAGAAAACAAACCGAAAGCGTATGCAACATGAATAGCGTATGTAACTTGTATAGCGTATGTAACATGTATAGCGTATGTGACATGTATAAGAGAACCATTTTGAAGGCTAAGCGATATTTTATTGTATTTCAACATTCTTTATGTAGTTGAATATTACCTTGTACTTTTACGAACACACAAAGAAAATACCAGTATATCATATGGGTATTAATGTGCATGGTCGAAGTGCAACCATCTTGCTTACACAATGCTTTGGCAAAATGTACACACGATATCCACGGTTCACTCCACTGATGTCAGTTACACAGAAAACAAAATAAATGGTAAGGAAAAAGTACAAACAAAATCCAGCTCTACCTGAAAATCGAATGACAATGTTGAACTATTTTAGAGACTATTCACTAAACAACAATCTTAAAGAAATTTCGACCAGAGTCTATTTTGAAACTCGAGTATTTAAAGCAATCTTTTTTTTTTCTTCAGAAACCTAACCGAGGGGTATTGAGAAACATACCCATAAATATATTGAAATGGGCAGCAACATTTCTACTCCACAAGTTGCAGGGGGGAATAACAGCTGTTTCAACGCTGATATTCTTGCTGATTTCATCCAAATTAAGATAGTTGTGTTCACGCGCCGTTTCCACAAGGAAGATACTACCGGCTTCAATGCCAATAACGTGTGCCAAACTTTTAGTCGAAATCTAAATAAAAGACATTTGTTCGAAAACTATTTGTGTAAAGGAATGTTGTTTACATGAAAGTTCTGAAAAAGGAAATCTGTTCAAAGAAGATTTTTTAAAAAAGGTCTTTATTTAAGAGAATGGTGAATAAAACGTGAAAATGTAAACTTTAAGCTAGAGTAGGCTTGAGATAATTTTTAAGATCTAAACCGGGACCAGTTGCGTACCTCAAGGCTGCTTTGGGGGAACAGCCCCCAACCAGCACTTTTGTTAATTTTAACTACCAACACTATACAATCACGGCTGCCACACCTTGGTAATTTTCCCAAGATCTTGGGAATTCACTACCCCATTTAGGACCAAAACAAACTTTAAAAAAAAAAAATTCCCAAGATCCTTAAAAAACTCTAATTTGTTGTCATGATCTTGGGAAATCTTGGGAAATATTTTGACAAAATTGTGGGGATTTAAAAAAAAAATTGCGTGGTAGCTCTATTGTATACAATAGGTGCGTGCGCCTTTGCGTCTTTTAATCTCTTTTGTTTCGCTGCACGTGGCCTAAAATTCCACCCATCGTTATAAAGAGAATAATTCCCCCATTCCTACACTGCTGGTGTAAATTTATGTATTGCTTCTGAACATAGTGAATTCACCAATTAAAAACCAAGTGCTACTACTAGACCACCGTATATCATGTCTGTTAGACGCGTTTGTGTGTAAATAGTTGAATTAAGTTACAAGATTTTTTAGTAGCCTAGGTCAAATGATATTAAATACATATAATATTATTGAACAAAAATGCTGAACATAATATAAAAAGCTATTTGGTTATATTTAGAGCTTTTCATTTTCAAATTTTATGATCAAATTATGCTTTAGTCTCTTAGTTTTTAGCACAACATATTGCGACAACAAAAATTAAGCTCTTTATTATAGCTTATAGGCTTATTGTTCTGTATTATAGCTGATAGCAGGCCTGAAAAACTAGAAATGTTAAGTGGGCCTTAATACTTTATGAAAATCTTGTGCGGGCCGAAAGATAATAGGACAAGGGCGAAAGCTATTAAGCAAAATAATAATAATAAAACATAGTTTATTACTTCGTGGGCCGCAAACAGGGTGCAGCGAGCCGTATGTTGGGCAGACTTGGCTTATAGGATTATAGTTCTGTATTATAGTTTATAAGCTTATGAAAACATTTTAGTCCCACATCTACTGCTATTTATTCTTAATTCCATTAATTTCCACCATTCGACTTAATATTTAGGCTAAATTTGATCCATTCCAGCTGGAATCTTGACCAAGTTCTTTTGGCGAAGTTGTTCACATATATCATCTTTGATCAAATCACTATTTTTTTTACTTGTGTAGTAGCATATAAAAGTAATGAAGCCAAGACAAAGTAATAATAAGTAAGAGGACGTAACTCTTGAAGATTTTCCGGCCTCCCCCCCGCCCCGTAATTTTGTTTTGGTTTGTGCACCCTGTTACCAACCGATTCTAACAAAGGTTCGATGGCTACGTTTTATCTAGAGGTTCATTATATTAACTACACAAACAATTGTCTATTATAAGAGAGCATCTTTATTAACACAACTAAATCATCAACTGCGATTAATTGATCACAATCACTCTCTATTCAACAGCCATATGTCATTTTCCCTTCCAACAATATACGTCACAAAATACTAAGCATAATGGATAAAGCAACACATATAATCTCTAAACAACACGCAATCACAATATACATTGAAGTCCTTAACACACCGCAACCCCTTTTGCATTGAAAGTTAATATTTTAATCTTTTCCCCACTTCATAACTCTAGGGCCTGGAGATGCAAAAGGCCTTCTGCAACCGTTGGAGCTGCAAGTCCCATGTGACGATACTGCTATCTATTGCATTGGGCTGCTCACTGATACAATGTTTGTAAACATTGATGTTTATTCTAACTTCATCTTTTTTTTTTTGGTTTTGTTTAGCAAATTTAAATTTAAAAGCATATTGATATTATTGCAATAAAATTACAGTTCTATACATTTCCCAATATCCTAAAAGAATAAAATGATTATTTAAGAACATTTTCTTATATTTATTGAGAGGCAAATAATTTTTAATTGTGATTACATTAATAATTAAAATGCATGTATTAATACATTTTAAATCATACATGTCCAATGTTAATACTACGATTTTATGTTTTTGAAATAAAAATGTGCAAAATAAATGTAAACAATTACCAAAATACTAAAAACAATGCCAAACATTTTACAGATATAAACACTTTTAAGCGATAAAAAATTGCAAAACTGTAATTACTCCTCAAATGCACATAAAAGGTAAGATACAATTTTGGAATTTAAAATGTAAACTTGGAAAAAATGGGACTTTTGGGTATAGCGTCTTCAATTATTCTTTACAATCAAAAAAAAAAAAAAGGAAAGAAAATATCAATTTTGCTTCAAGAAACTATAATTTAAAATAAAATTTAAAATGTAAACTTGGAAAAAATGGGACTTTTGGGTATAGCGTCTTCAATTATTCTTTACAATCAAAAAAAAAAAAAAAGGATGTAAATATCAATTTTGCTTCACGAAACTATAATTTAAAATAATGGCGATTTAATTCATGAGCTTATAACAAAAAGTATACTAATGTAAAGCTACTTAATAGAAGAAAACCTAGGCCCCGACTTGGAACAACTACAAGATTCAGGAAAGCTTTTCAAGGAAATGTATCGTGACAATGAGAGCCTTACATTGAGAATTGAGAGTTTTTAGGGTAGGTTTGGGGGGGGGGGGGTGAATACAGTTAATAAATATAAAAAGCTAATTTAATAGATAAATTGACACGAGGTTGTTGAATTTTTTTTAAAAAATGGCGTTATAAAGAAATATTTAAGTGCAAATCATCAACACTGGAAGTATCTCCGATTAAAGTTAACGAAGTAGGTCATATATCATTATCATTAGTTAACAAATAATGTCAAATATAATGAAATGATTTAGGAAATATGTCCGATATCACCGATACTAGTTAACACAGCCGGTTAAATATCAATAAATAATTAAAACGAAGTAGGTCAAATATACTCTACTTAACTAAACAAAATTGGTAAAACAAAACTCATATAAGTTAACAACGAACTGAACATAATTATGAGAATAAGTAACTTAATATGATAACATGTACACAAATAGGACAAAAGATGAAAAAAGAACAACATATAAATTAGGACAAGATGTACATAAAATAGGACATGTTCATAAAATTTGACAAAATGTACAAAATAAATACATCTCTTCTTTCTTTCTTTTTATTTTTTAACCATAGATTTATCTTGTAATTAAGGTTGTCAAGGTAGATTTCAACTGACAAACTATAGTTCGACTGAAATTATTCTATATTATACCTAACTGAGTATTTACTACAGTGTTATATTGCTAATTATCTTATATCTTTGAGTATTTAGTGCAGTTTTATCTTGTAAGTCTATTTCTCAGTATTTGCTGCAACGCTCCATCAATTTCCAATCTTTCAACTATTACGATGTTGTCCTCTTGTATGGCAGACAAAATGTCTCTTGGAATCCTGTGTCGGTATCGTTCAGTAACTATGACCAGAACTCTAAAAGGGTTTGCGAGGTTTATCATAGACACGGCTGACCTACATGTGAACTGGAAATATTCACTGCTGTCTTGAAAATCTTGGTTGATTAGAATCACTGATCTCCAACACGAGGCAATAGCTTCGGCGATGGCCTCACCAAACATAACTCCAGGTTCAAGGTCACGATGACGTATGTAGGTTGTCATTCCCAGACTTTTTTCTATAAACCTTAAAAGGTAACTGATGACATATTGATAATCCTTATCTTCGTAAGCCAAAAACACTCCTCTCCTATAATCTCCAGGCACATGTTGTCTAAAGCCAAAGAAAATCCCCAAGAACTGGGAAATGAAAAATGTTCTGTATTTGTTCATCACAAATGCACACAAAAACCCAATGGCTATGACACAAAACAGAATAAGAGATATGTAGAAGAAAAACCGTCCCGAACATTGGCGCCAGAAACCTTCTAGGTCGGTGTAGGTGTAAGTGTAAGTCAAGGCGCTCTGTTCATTGATGCAAGTAAAGTTTCCACCTAAATCTAGAGTAACTGCAGTCAAACGCAGCCATTGGAGAAATTGAATGTTTTGACATGCGCAGGACATAATATTGCCTTCTAAAAACAATTCGAACTTGCCCCACTTGTGTGCCAATGCATCCAGTTCCCCTGTGATCTGTTGTTGTAGTGTCGTGAAGGCGTTGTAACGAAGGTCCAGCCTTGTAAGTTTTGGTGTATCAATCAAACGAAATGGTATCTCGGAAAAACGGTTCCCAGCTAGATTCAATTCTGTGAGGTCTGTGTTTGGCCGAAACATATCCGGGGCTAAAATGCTCAAAGAATTTGATGAGAGATCAAGCCGCTTTAACTTTTTTAGACTGGACAGAAACCTCATGCCTTGGGTAGCAATAAAATTGACGTCAAAGCCACAGTTATTGACTACGAGTGTTTCAATGGCGGGAAAGGTGTCAAAAAAAGTTGATGATGCTATGGATATGTCATTCCGCGAAGCTATAAAAGTCTTTAATCCCATAAGACCTTCAAACTTTCCAGTGAAACTGTTTAATCCGCAATCTGATATGTCAAGAAACTCAATATTTTGGGCGCCAATTATGCTTATATTATGACTCATATCAACCTTACTTGGTTGCCTCCTCACATTTATAAAAGCAAGTGATTCAGAAATATAAAATATTCCAGATTTCGAATGTGAAGACGAGTTTTGAAAGTCAAGATTTATTGTCTTATTTCTGTTCAAATTTCGGGTATTGTTTAATGACAACGCAACAGTTTTATTCCAAGAAAATTCCTTCCTTGAATATTGGCTTCCCCAAAAGTCGATTTGAGACTTTTCTCTTTCGGAAAATCTCGAATATAAATTTTTGGATAAACTCGAGTCTTGAGATGTAAGAATATCAGTCGCCATTGGAATTTTGGTACTGTAGGAATATCGCACGACGTCGTCAACAGCAAAGCTTCTTAAATTTTTAAGTCTAAGCAGCATGTAAATCGCTTCTGCACTCCCAAGAAACGGGTTAGAAGACAAATTCAGATTCCTAATACACTGGTCCCATGTCTCGCTTGTAAGTGCGCCCATCTCTAAATAAAATAAATGTGAACTTGTAAGCGCAAATTCCGAAAGACATATTCTACGAAGCATCGACGTCTTATTTGCGTCCAGCACTCTATCCTTAATATTGTTTGCATTTGCAAACCATGGTTTGGGCATGGAAACACGGCTTAACTGAATGGTTGTCATATTCCTTCCCACGAACGGGTGTAACAAACTCAACGTATATTCTGTGCCTATAGAGATAAATGTCATAAATAACTGATCTAACTTCACCAGCGGTACAAACAAATTAATGCCTACATTTATGATTTTCGTAAGCCAGAAGAGTTTTAAATATCTTAAGTTGCTCAAATATTTGAAACTGTCGTCTGTGATGATTTCAGCATTACCGGTAATGATCAAATTTTCGAGATTGGTCAAGTTTTGAAACTCCTCACCGAAATACACGTGTTTACCTCGGGTGTCGATAGAGAGTGACGTCAGGCTGACAATGTTGCCGAGGAAACCGTAACAGTACTTGTCTTTATCAAAGGGTAAAAATTGTAACAAGTCCAAAACTTTCAGATTGTGAAGCTGTTCAAAAGATGCAACATGAAAACTATCATCGCAGATGTCAAGTTCATTCATTCCCAAATTAAGATTTTCCAATTTCCGTAGTCCAAGAAACGCTCGGGACATGATCGTTTTAATTTTATTGTTGTTCATATTCAGTGTTTGAAGTTGAGAGCAGTTTTCAAATATTCCATCAGGGATTGAGTCCAAGAGATTTCCTTCAAGATTTAAAGTGGTTGTGTTTAAGGGAAACCACTCTGCCTTTAGCTGCTCCAACTTTTTGTTGGCACAATCCACTATGACATCCTGTTCTGTTGTTGTCACATGACATGGTGTTGGATCTATACTACGAAAGCGCATTTTTTCGAAGTCGGTAGATGCAGATAGAGTTAGCGCCATCAAATTCATAACTAGAACCGACAAAAAAAAAGTCGTGCTAGACTTGCTGTAGATTTCAGTTAGTGACGTATATCTCGTGACCGACATCTCATTAATAAGACAGTGCAGCATTAATCTTGTTTGTAAAATATCTTCATGCGTTTGTATCAAACTGCAGTTAAACAAAATATATATTTGTAAAAAAATTTTAACAAAGGTATCAAATTATAATTTCTAAACAAAGTCTTTAAATGCATTTCCGTCTCCTTTCATTGTCTGACGTGTCCTGTTTACGTGTAATTTCTGTCTCCTTTCATTGTCTGACGTGTCCTGTTTTAGGGTAATTGCTATCTCCTTTCATTGTTTGACGTATCCTGCTTACGGGTAATTTCTATCTCCTTTCATTGTCTGACGTGTCTGTTTACGTGTAATTTCTGTCTCTTTTCATTGTCTGACGTGTCTGTTTGCGTGTAATTTTTTTTCTCCTTTCATTGTCTGACGTGTCTTGTTTACGGGTAATTTCTGTCTCCTTTCATTGTCTGACGTGTCCTGTTTACGGGTAATTTCTGTCTCCTTTAATTGTTTGACGTGTACTGTTTACGGTAATTTCATTTTGACATGACTTTAAAAAAAAATTGTGTTTGTTGTTTTTCCGGTGTACAAATTATGATCTTTTACCAACTCCATCTTTTTTTGTTGTTGCCCCGAACAACCCAGCAACGATTCAAAAGGACACGTTAAAAATATATTTATAGACTATTGCGACCTACAAGAGAATTAAACTAAATCGCCTCTACCCAGTGTTTACCAATGTGGGGTCAACGCGCGGGAATTTGATGATCTGATGAAAATGTTACTCAAGGTTATCAATGACTTATCAAACCATCCATCAAGTTACGGTCAGTGAAAATTTGACCAAAAAAGACTTGTCTGTCAATGTCCGTAAGAACTTAAGAATCCCCCCCCCCCCAAGAACCCCATCCCCCCCCCCCCTTTTAAAAAATTTTTAAATATTAAGAGGTTATTCATATATTGTGTAAAAAGGGGAAATAAAAAATGTATTTTAAAGCCTAGCCGGGGGGGGGGGGTAATCCATTACGCCATTTCAACATAAACAAGGTATTTTAAACACTAGGGTGTCATCTATAATTTTAGGAGTTAATAGTAAAGGTGTTTATAGGTCCATGTGTCAGTGCCAGATAAACCATGGTACCGCTGGTTGCATTGCACTAGGCCTATTCTAGGTTTTGAAGATAGAAGTCTATTCTAAGCTTGGAAGATAGTAGCCCTCTTATAAACTGTAGTATTCATATTTTAACTTTGATATATATATATCCGCATGTCAAAAAAGAATGATCTATGTAGTGATATTTAAGTTTCTAGCATCATTAAAAGTTTAAAGAAGTATTTTCTGCTTTATATCATACGCCTAATCTACCCATTTTGGCGCTCCTCCGCTACAATTTTTTCCCTCTAAACCTTACCTTCAATTACCAAATCTAAATTATCACTAATTAAAGCATTATTATCACTAAATAAATTCATTGATGGCTGGTTCCTACGCCAAAGAAATACGTTTGATGTCATGTGTTTAAACATTGTTAAATGTTGGGACTACCCAAACACTTTTGTGTCCCTAAACTCCTTTTTTTTTTTCCCTCTAAAAAAATTGTGAAAGCTTAATGTCAAATTTACAACAACAACTTTGTAGACCATGTTAAATAAATTTTATATTAACAGAATTTGACATACTAATATTTTCATTGAAAATGTAACCAAACTTTTGCAAGTGTCTTTCTACTATTTTATTGGTAAATCGTAAAAATAAGAATTATTTTATCGAAAGAAAAATCTCTTAACCTTTTTCACATCTGTAACAGACTTCATTTAGCGTCCCTTTTTTTTTATAGAAAATTTTATTATTGCATAAAAATATAGGCTCACTTTACTTTACGCAAAGTAAAAACAAAAATAAATTTTCATTTTTGAAAAAAAAAATCTTAACACATCTCTATTTTTCCAAATTAAATGTTCACCTATGTAAAATGATTGGGTTTTGATACTCATGAGAATACTTGTGTAAGGTCACTGGTTTTCTTAATTGTTGAGCACATTTTTATTTGTAAAAAAGGATACATCTCTTTTTCACGCCTCTAATGTCATAGGATTTAAAGATATCGTTATCCACGTAAAATTTTTCACAACCTATCTTCTATCCCAGATATATACGCACCTAAGAAGGTTAATTATTGATCAAATTCCTTCCTTTATTCTAAGGCGAATCTTGTGCTGCCTCGGTCAAAATAAAAGCATCCCGCCCCACGACATATTTTAATACATATTAATAAACTCATCCACAGGAATGTAGCCTCCTACGTTTTCAAAAACCATATTTTTACACTTCATATGGTTTCTTCAGTGAGTGCTATTTTGCTATGGATTTTCGCTGCACCGACTGACGGCATTTTCCTCATTAAAAGTATATTTAAATGTTAAGTTTTTATTACGTTATAAATTTAATAAAAGTATAATTTTGAAATGGAAAAAAAATGTAACAACTTATTAAATATTAAAAATGCAAAGCTACATTTTTGTGTGTTTATCAACAATTTAAAAGCTATCAATTATATTAATTAATTTTACTTTTAAGAAGGGCAAGATACATTATAAATGTAGTCACGCGTGGTCATTGAATAAAAGAAACTTATAGCTTTGGGTAATATAGGCATTCACGCTATGATGTCATATACGTTTTTATTGAGAACAAAGTAATTTTAATTTTATTCGCAAAATTATCTCTAAAAACGTACTAAAATTTTTTTTTCAGTTTTTCCCAATAAATGTGATTATGATGTAATTCAACAATGATTTTTTTTTCCTAATGTTCTTATATCTTTCAAACTCTCGAAAAATGCTTACAAAATTCCCTTTTAGTTATTTTAAATGTTTTTGTAATTTTTAATAGTATTTCTTACATTTTTTTAAAAATTAAAATTTATTTTTGTGCCCATGTAGCTTTATTCAATTTCCGTAAAATAATAGAAAATCATTATCCTTTTTGTTAAAGAATCTGAAGTAAAGTATCATTTCGTCTCTTTGGCGTTATGGTCAGCCTAGCTCATTCTGATATATATATATATATATATATATATATATATATATATATATATATATATATATACATATATATATACATACATATATATATATATATATACAGAAAAATAGAACAAAAACATTAACTC
>CAXITT010000550.1:338999-370814 GCA_964033795.1 Lymnaea stagnalis
TTTTTTTTTTTGGTCTTTGTTTTTTTTTTTTTTTTTTTTTCTTTGGTTTTTTTTTTTTTTTTTTTTCTTTGTTTTTTTTTTTTTTTTTTTTTTTATTAAACACTCCCTTCAAGTGCCAACTATTTGTTCAAATTGAATGTTTTTGAGATAAAAAATTGCAAATAAATTATGAATGTCATAGCTTAGATCAGTGGTTCTCAACCTTTTTAGTGCCGCGACCCTTTAATACAGTTTCTCGTGTCGTGGCGACCCCAAGCTACACAATTATTTCCGTTGCTACTTCATAGCAGCAAGGATGTGTTTTCAGATGGTCTTAGGCGACCCCTGGAAAAGGGTCCCGCGACCCCCAAAGGGGTCGCGACCCACAGGTTGAGAGCCGCTGGCTTAGATAGTCTTTTTTGTCTTTATTTCCACACCCTGTTTTCTTAAACTTAATCAGTTTTAGATTTGGCTCGTTTATTGGACTAAAACAAGTAAAAAGGAAAAACAATAGCAAAGTTGATTATGTACAAATATTTTACTAAATTAAAAGATTTAAAAAAAAACAACTTAAAAAGCCAACTTGCAGACATAAAGACTATATTAACCTAAAGCACAGCAAGTGAAAATATGTAATCCTTGAATGATACAAATTGTAAAATACATACAAAAAGAGTAAAATCTTGTAAAAGAAATGAGATTAAAAGAAACTTGTATAGCCCCTCGTCTTTTTATGTATAGACAAATTAGGAAAATTCTAAATCACATAGCGGTGCCGGCTTTTTTATTAGGAGGTAGCTAAAACCCTCCAGAAAAGAAACTCTAGCACTTGCATCACACGATAGCATTCTTTAGAACACATTAGAACGTAAACAAACTTTTCCCAATCCAGGGAGGCGAGAGTGGGGTACAGCGCTTCCATCAAACAGGGTCCCACATGAGTGGTGTTTAACCAGAGCAGTCTTCCATCAGAACGGTGTCCCACATGAGTGGTGTTTAAACAGAGCAGCCTTCCATCAGAGGGGGACTCACATGAGTGGTGTTTAACTAGAGCAGTCTTCCATCAGGACGGGGACCTACGTGAGTGGTGTTTAACTAGAGCAGTCTTCCATCAGGACGGTGTCCCATATAGCGGTGTTTAACCAGAGCAGCCCTCCATCAGAACGGGTTTGGGAATCTCTCCAAGTCCTCTTATTAAGCATAAAATTATTTATCATGATCCGAGTGTTTGTGGCTTCGTGGGAAAGGTTTTCAAAATTATCTTGGAACTACAACAAACTTTTTAACGATTAACCATGAGAGAGTCGACGATTTCAATTCTTATGATTCTGTCAGTTGAAAGTGATAAGATGAGAAATGGTGATGTTTAATTAAGTGTTGATTTGAAAGTAGTGATGAACATGTTTGTAAATTTGAAGACCAGGAAAAGAAAGTTTTAACTGTTTAAAATAATTTTTAAAATCTTGATTCTTGCCCTCCCCCGCCAATTTTTTTTTCAATCACGCACTGTGCATCTGCACAGTTGGGGAAGACACCAGCTGCTTCCAATCTGAGTTGGGGTGGGGAGGGTAAAAATCCAAGAAGAAAAGCTCGTGCCCGGGAGGCCCGCTTCCTAAGTCAACGTTCTCAAAGTGGTGATGCCGGTCCACGGGCCTTACGTTACCGGTCCAAATAGCATTATTGTTTAATGTTCAAATAGAATATGGGTGATAAATTTGCAACAGGTCCGTGATGCAATTTAGAGATCTGCCCACCGGTCCGCCAAACTTGAATGTTGGGGAAACGCTGCCCTTGACAGCATCGGGGTTCTTCTTCTTCTCTGAGATAGGCTCTGTGATTGAACTATATCGGAAATTACAAACTTTCATCACACAGCCACCAAGCCACCGCCAAAAGTTATTATTGTTCTACATTTAATTTTTCTTCATAAAAGAAAAAAAAAAAAAACCGTAACAGGATTTTCTCATTTTCAATAGTCAACACCTTTTTTATTTCAAACTTGTGTATTTCTTTTAATCATGCTTATAATTATAGTGACTTCACCTATTAAAACCTAGCACTATTCAATGCCTGTGTATCATGTCTGTTAGAGCTGTTTGTGTGTAAATAGTTGCTAAAAGTTACAAGATGTTAGTAGCCTAGATCAAAAGATATTTTTTTAAAAAAATAATGTTATTGATTATGTAAGCTGAACTTAATAATAACATTGCCAGCTGGTCATAATTAGAGCTTTTCATTTTTGAAGTTTATGAATAAAATAATGCTTTTGTGTGTTTCAATTGAAAAGACAATATGGTGACAACCGAAAATAAGTTCTGTACTATAGAGTATAGGTTAATAGAAACATTTTAGTCATACATTTATACTTAATTACATTAGCTTTACCGTGCAACTTAATATTTAGTCTAAATTTTATCCATAATATAATAAGCGTATGTCTACATTTTTATTTTTTTTAAAAATGGTGCTATAAATAAATATTAACATACTCATCAATACTGGAAGTATCTCCGATTAAAGTTAAAGAAGTAGGTATATCTCATTAACATAAGTTAACAAATAATGTGAAATATAACAAATTTTTTTTAAGAATTAGGGCAAATATCGCTGATACTATACTAGTTAACCAAGTCCGTTAAATGTTAATAAATAAATTAAGTAAGAAGGTCAAGTATCCTCTTCTAAAAACAAACGGTAAAAAATGATATACGTTAACGACAAAATGAACATAATTAGGAGCATTGATTATTTCAGAAATTTTCCTGGGGGTAAGTGCCAGCAGTGCCAGTTGATTTGTTGTGGGACATATATTTGCTCCGGAGGGAAATGGCTTTCCCGGGGGGGGGGGTTGTCCCAGAAGATATAGCTGAAAGAAACCCTGATTACGAGAGAAATTAACTTAACATGACAACGTGTATGCAAATAGGACAATATTTAAATAAAATAAAGCACAACATGTACATTAAATTGGACAACATGCTCATAAAATTGGACACAATGTATATAAAATAAGACAACGTGTAAATAAAGTAGGACATGTATATCAAATAGGACTACATCTCCAAATAATACATATTTCTTCTTTCTTTCCTTTTTTTAAAAAGTACTATAGTGTTATCTTGTGATTAAAGCTGTCACTGCAGATTTCAACTCACGATCTATATTTCGAGTGAAGAATTATGTTATATATTAACTCACTGAATATTTACTACAGTGTTATACTGTGGCATTTTAATTACATTTTGGAGTATTTACTGCAGTTTTATCTTGTAAGCCTATTTCTGAGTATTTGCTGCATTGTTCCATTGACTTCCAATCTTTCCACCACCACGATGTTGTCTTCTTGTAGAGCAGACAAAATGTCTCTTGGAATCCTGTGTCGGTATCGTTCAGTAACTATCACCAGAACTCTAAAAGGATTTGCTAGGCTTATCATGGACACGACTGACCTACATGTGAACTGGAAATATTCACTGCTGTCTTGAAAATCTTGGTTGATTAGAATCACTGATCTCCAACAAGAGGCAATGGCCTCGGCGATGGCCTCCCCTAACATAACTCCGGGTTCGAGGTCACGGTCACGTATGTAGGTTGTCATTCCCAGTCTTTGTTCAATAAACCTTAAGAGGTCACCGTTGACAAATAGATAATCCTTATCTTCGTAAGCCAAAAACACCCCTCTCCTATAATCTCCAGGCACATGTTGTCTAAAGCCAAAGAAAATGCCCAACAACTGTGACTGGATTAATGTTCTGTATTTGGTGATGACAAATGCACACAAAAACCCAATAGCTATGACACAAAACAGAATAAGAGATATGTAGAAGAAAAACTGTCCCGAACATTGACGCCAGAAACCTTCTAGGTCGGTGTAGGCGTAAATGTAAGTCAAGGCGCCCTGTTCATTGATGCAAGTAAAGTTTCCACCTAGATCTAGAGTAACTGAAGTCAAACGAAGCCATTGGAGAAATTTAATGTTTTGACAAGCGCATGAAAGTATATTACCATCTAAAAATAACTCAAATTTCCCTAACTTTTGTGCCAACGAATCGATTTCCTCTGTGATCTGTTGTTGTAGTGTCGTGAAGGCGTTGTAACGAATGTCTAGCCTTGTAAGTTTTGGTGTATCACTCAAATGAAATGGGATCTCCGAAAAACGGTTCCCAGATAGACTCAATTCTGTTAGGTTTGCATTGGGCCGAAACATAGCCGGGGCCAACATGCTCAACGAATTGGATGAGAGATCAAGCCGCTTTAACTTTTTTAGTCCGGACAGGAATCTCGTACCTTGGGTAGCAATAAAATTGACGCCGAAGTGACAGTTGGCAATTACAAGTGTTTCAATGGCGGGAAATGTGTCTAAAAAAGTTGATGATGTTATGGACATGTCATTTCCAGATAGTATTATAGTCTTTAACCCCTTCAGACCTTCGATCTTTCCAGTGAACCTTTTAAATCCGCTATCTGTTATATCAAGAAACTCGACATTTTCTGCGCCAATGATGGTGATATTCAGGCTGAGCCTAATATCATCTATTAGCCGGCTAAAATCTATAAAAACTAGAGATCCAGAAATCCAAAAAAATGTAGATTCTGACCCTAAAGACGATTTCTTGGAGTCAACTTCAAACGTCTTATTTCTATTTTTTTTAAATAACTGGTCTTTTGACAGCGGCCCATATTTCTTCCAAGAAACTTCATGCCTAGAATATTGGCTTTCCCAGAAATTGACTCGGAACTTGTCTCTTTCGGAATATCCTGAGACTTGAAATCGAGGGGTTATAATAGCCACTGGAAATTGTGTATTAAAGCAACCTTCCTTTTTGTCAGTTATCACATAGCTTCTCAAATGTTTAAGCCTGAACAACAAGAGAAACGCTAACTCATTTCCTTGCCAGGGGTTAAAGGACAAATCCAGACTCTGTAGACACCGGTCCCAAGTCTCGCTTGTAAGTGCGCCCATATCTAAATAATATAAAAATGAATTGGTGAGCGCAAAATCCGAAACACATATTCTACGTAGCACCGCTGTCTTATTGGCGTCTAGGATTCCATCTTTAACACTTTTATCAGTTGCAAGCCATGGTTCTGGCATGCCAACATAGCTTAACTGAATGGTTGTCATGTTCCTCCCCACGAACGGATGTAGCAAACTTAGCGTATATTCTATGCCAATTTTAAAAGCTGACATAAATAACCGATCCAAGTTCACCAGCGGTACGAGAAAATTAATGCTAACATTTCTGGTATTTATAAACCAGCCGAGTTCCAAATATCTTAAGTTCCTCAAATATTTGAAACTGTCGTCTGTGATGATTTCAGCATTACCGGTAATGATCAAATTTTCGAGATTGGTCAAGTTTTGAAACTCCTCACCGAAATACACGTGTTTACCTCGGGTGTTGATAGAGAGTGACGTCAGGCTAACGATTTTGCCGATAAAACCGTAACAATATTTGTCTTTATCAAAGGGTAACTTTTGTACTAAGTCCAACACTTTCAGATTTTCAAGCTGTTCAAAAGCTGATACTGGAAATCTATCATCGCAGATGTCAAGTTTATTTATTCCCAAATTAAGATTTTCCAATTTCCGTAGTCCAAGAAACGCTCTAGGCATGATGGTTTTAATTTTATTGTTGTTCATATTCAGTGTTTGAAGTTGAGAGCAGTTTTCAAATATTCCATCGGGGATTGAGTCCAAGAGATTTCCTTCTAGATTTAAAGAAGTTGTGTTTAAGGGAAACCACTCTGCCTTCAGGTGATCCAAATTTTGGTTGGCACAATCCACTATGACGTCATGTTCGGATGTTGTCACATGACAGGGCGTTGGATCTATACTCCGAAGAGGCATTTCCGCGATGTCAGTAGATGCAGATAGAGACAATGCCCTCAAATCCATAGTTAAAACCATTAAAAGAAATATCTTGTTAGACTCTCTTTTAATTTTACTTTTTGACGTATATCTCGTGACAGACATCTTATGAATGAGACTTGACAGCGTTTAGGTTGCTTCTAAAAAAATAGTCTACTTGTGTTTTATCAAACTGCAATTTAAAAAAAAAATAATATTAATAAAAGAAAAAAAAATGAACATAAGTATTATATTATAATTTCAAAACAAGTCTATGAATCCATTTAGATCTCCTTTAATTTTCTGACGAGTCCTATTTTTGCAAAAGAAATTTTTGCAAAGTTCATTTCGACATGACTTTTCACAGAGTTTTTGTTGTGTTTACCGCTCTGTGTAAAAATGATCTTTAATCAGCTTCATTTTCTTTTTTATGCCTAACGAACAACTTAGCAAAGATTCAAAAGGACACGATAAAAAATATATTTATAGCCGATTACGACCTACAAAATGAAACTAAATCGCCTTTAACCAGATAGATAAACCAAAGAGCGGGTCAAAGCGTTGGGAATTTTATGATATGATGGAACTGTAACTCAAGGTTAATCAAACCGTCCATCAATTTACAGTCAGTAAAAATTTGACCTAAAAGAACTGAAGACTCCCACCCTCACCCCCATTTGAGACGCTGTAAATAACTGTCAACTGTAATCTTCATGGTGATATTGATATCAACAATCTTTTTGTTTTTATATTAAGCGGTCCATAATATATAACGTCATGACGACATAAAAAGATATGTTAAACAAAAAGGGGTCATCCATAATATATTGTGGGCGCTGTAAGGGGGTGAGTTTAGGAGTTTATAGTAAAGGTGTTTTTAAGTCCAGGGGTCAGTGCCAGATCAACAATAGTGCAAGTGTTTCCTTGCACTAAGCCTACTCTAAGCTTTATAGACAGAAACCTACTTTAAGCACTGAAGATAGAAGCCTACTCTAAGCTGTCGATATAAATACCTACTCTAAGCTTTGAAGATAGTAGGCCTGCTATAAGCTTGGAAGAATGAAGCCTACTCTAAGCTCTGAAGATAGAAGCCTACTCTAAGCTTTAAAGATAGAAGCCTAATCTAAGCTTTAAGGACAAAATGACAGCTCTAAGCCTTGAAGATGGTATGGCTACTTATCCGACTACATAATTATTACTTCGACAATTGATTGTATCTAACATTCGAAATATTTCATTTAATCGAGGAATGAAATTATTTCCTATCGGCAAAATCTTTTAATAGTATGTATTCCTCCCAAACAGGAAGTAGCGTAAGAAATCATAAGCAGGCGACATCTTCCCGGGAGCAAGCCAAGAGGTTGTGTGCTTGTTGTTATTGCATTTTTTTGTTGCTGTGATTTTTTTAAATAAAAGTTTAATGCCGGCGGACTCTGATGTGCAAACTGGGGTCGCTGCAAGGGGTTTCTAAAAAAAATGTAAATACCGTAATTATGAAAACATGTTTGGGGTTCTAAAAATAGCCAACTTGAAGAAAGTTCGACTGTTGGTTCTGTGAGGGCTGCGTCACTAGTCGGCCCAAGCGTTCCTACATCGATGTTCCCGTTGCCTTGAATGGGGTGCGGGTGAGGCTATCTCAGTGGCAGAATGCCCCGGCGAGCCGCTTCGTGGCCTGACTAGAATAAAATCTTGTCAGGGACCACGTTGAAGGCCTGTTTGGAAGGGGGGGGGAGTACCTTGGTGAAGACTTAATGACCTCTGGCATAATAGTTATCTGTTCTTCTTAATGGTTGAGTTTAGTTTTAGTCCCCTGGAGTGGTAAATCCGTGGTGTCATCTCCTCCGCTACAAAATTCCATAGGAACATCTGCGCAGTCCCCCTTTCACCTGACCATACATAGTTACCTATAATAAGACTGAATGGACTTTCTTAACTGACAGACAAAATAACAATAAGAATAAAGCAATAGATTTATAAATCATTTTCGTTTTTACAGCGTTTAAACCTTTGTGACAATTTCCACCAGCGATAACACATCACAATCCGTATTTTAAAAAGATTGATCTATGTAATGATATTTACGCTGCTAACGTCATTCAAAGTTTGAAGAAGTCTTTTCCTGCTATTGCATACGCCTACTCTACCCATTTCCGTCCCCCAAAACTACAATTTTTTTTTTCAAATCTAAACATGACCTTAAATTACCAAGTCTAAATGATCACTAATTAAATCATTATTGTCAGTAAAAGAGTTCATCGACGTCTTCTTTTTTGAACACTAGGGAAATACTTTAGATGGCATGTGATTTTAAATTGTGAAATGTTGAGCCTACACTACCTATTTTTATTTCTCCTAAACACATTTTTCTTTCTTAAATAATTGGGAAAACGTAATCTAAATTCACAACAAAATTATAGACACCATTTTTTAAATAAAATATTTAATATCATAATTTGAAATACTGAAATCTTCATTTAAAATTTAACAAAACGTCTGCTTGTGTTTTGTACTATATTATTGATACATCGTAAAACGAAGAATTCTGTTATCTAGTGAAGAATCTCTTAAACGGTTTAACGTCTATTAGAGCCTTGAGTTTCTTTCTTTTTTACAGAAAAGTTAGGAATCTCATAACAATTTACAAGCCCTCTACTGTTCGCAAAGTATAAACAAAAATTATTATTTTTTTTATTTTTTAAAGAAAATCTTAATTCATTTATAGTTTAAAAATAAAATTTTCCTTTGTGTGAAATGATTGGGGTTTGATATTCATGTCTGTACTTACGTAGATGTACATATGTTTTGTTAACGTCATTGATTTTCTAAATTGGTAAACATATGTTTATTTGTACAATGAGAATTTAACATCTATTTTTCACCACTATAATATCATTGGATTTAAAGATATTGTCATCCAGGTAAAAATGTACATACCTTATTTCTTAAGCCTGATATATATGTACGTATTAAGGTTAATTATTTATTAAATTCATTCTAAGATGTATATTGTGCTGCCTTGGGGCTGCACAATACAAAAATAATAAAATCATTAAAAGGGATTGTCGCTCTCTTACGTATGCAAAACACATTTTTTGTACTTTATCTGGCTTGTTCTTATTTGGATGAGTTATAAGTGGATTAGTCAATGCTATTTAACTATAGTTTTTGCTGCAGTGATTGAATTAAGGTGCATTTTCTTATTATTGTGTATTTAATTTTAAAGTTTTTATTACTTTATAAATTTAATAAAAGTAACTTTTTTGGAATGAATAAAAAGTAAAAATCGAATAAAAGTTAAAAAGAAAAGCTAAACTTATTTGTGTTTTATTAATAATTTAAAAGCAATCAATTATATTTATTTATTTTACTTTTAAGAAGGCGAAAATACATTATCAGTTCCGCCAGGCACTGTTTTAAATTAAAGAAACTTAAAACTTTTGTTAAAATGGGCAATCGCGCTATGACGTCATTTGCGTATTTATTTAGATCAAATTAATTTTATTTTTACTTCGCAATATTAACAACGCACTAAAAATTACACCGTAATTACATTTGTCGGGAAAACTCAAACATCAGTTGTTTTTAGTGCTTTTTTTAGTGCGGTGTAATTGATTATAATAAGTCTTCCTAACTTTTAAACTCTTCTTCTTCTTCTTCTATATCCTAAGGGCCCACGATCAATTTATTGATCATTTTGGCTCCTATGCATGTAGATGGGATTTGCAATGTTTCTGTTACTGGTGGTGATGAGGAAATTATGCACTAGGGGTTTGATCCGAACTCCGTTATCTCACAAATGTGTCTAGTGTTGTCGCCTCAACTGTTCCTTTTGAAAGATGGTTCCAGTCCCTGATTGTCTTGGGCAGGAATGAGCAGCTCCTATACTGGCTTCTTGCTGGTATTTATTTATTATATATTTATTAAGATAGTTCCTAATGTGTTACTTTTACTAAAATAAAAGTGGATACATAATATTTGGTGCATTTAAATTTATTCGATTTCCTTAAAATAATAAAAAATAAATATTATTGTTTTTAAAAATCCGAACGTATTTAAATCTTTTCGGTTCTTTGGCGTTACTGTCAGCCTAGCTCATTATTATATAATTGAGAGAACCCGGTGTACGTTGCAATGTCAATCAAAGAGAGAAAGTTTTTGTTTTAAGCGTTTTTATTAAGTGTTTTGAAATAATTTTGATACAGATAATCTTTTTTTTTTCGTCTAGTGCGTACAGAAATAAATTTGGAAGTTTTTTTTTGACGCGTGAGCTGCCCCTATGAGAAGCTTGGATTTTCAAAATTTACTGCACACACTTGTAGTGATTGAAATTATATTTATATAGCTCCTAAACGAAACAAAACAATTTAGGGCCTCCTGTTCCAAAAGGAACATTGTAAAATGATTGTAGTCATTTAGAAACCTACTTATTATGTAACACAGTAACTGAAATGTCGTTTTTGTATTTGATTCAATTCCATCCACCCATGCAATGGCGCTGTTCGAAATGATATTTTTACAGTCCAAATAAGAAAAAAAAAATGGAATTTGGTGGCCCCCGGCCCCAGACGGATTAATTTTGCACTAAATTAAAAACGAATGCGGGCTTGATACTGCAACCCGTCAACGTCTTAGCGCAATCAAATGAATGGTGTAGGAGCGCAAACGAAAGTTATATTTATATAGCTCATATATAGTAAATAAAACCGAAACAAGGCCCCCGCCCCTGTACAATGGTGGTACTAATTCAGAACCTACTTACTATGTAACATACAAACTGAAATGTCAGTCTATGTATTTGATTGAATTACAATCACCTTTGCAACAGCTAATTAAATGTATATAGCGCGGAATATTATAAAACGTTTGTTCTAATTTAGAAACCTTTGCGTTCTTGCGCACATCAATGCACCAAAGATGTATCGCAATCGGATTAATCGTATTCGAATATATACGAAAAGTATCTTTATATAGCTAATATAAGGGTAAAAAATGAATGAAGGGCCCCTGGCCACAAAAAAAAAAATATTGTAGAATGGTTATGCAAATTAAGAACCCTACTTATTACGTCACTCACAATCTTAAATGTCTTTATTGGCATTTGATTAAAATTCCATCCACCCATGCATTAGCTTTGCTTGAAATCCTATTGATTAACTCATTGAAGTCAAACCTAATCTAGGGCCCTGACTCAAAACGGAATCATTTAAAATTGTTGGATTGGAATAATTGAGAAACATTTGCGGGCGTGCACACAACCACTCGACCAAAAGTTTTAGCACAATCGGATAAATGGTAGAGGAGCGCTTTCGAAAAATTATATTTGCATGTGGCTTCTATAAGGAAAAAAACGGATTTAGGGCCATCAGCCCAAAACGAAACATTTTAAAAGAGTTGTAATGACGTTATTTCATTCCAAATTGTTGGAACAGCAAATGCGAAAGTGCGCTTTCCGTAAGTCTCAAGGCAAACACGTGGTGTCGAGAGTTTGCCACTATCGGATGAGCGGAGCTCTCTAGTGGGTACATAAGGCGTCAGCAGCTCTTTCAGATAGGACGGTGCCAGGTCATATATATATATATATAGTATTTTGGAGTAGCTTAAGATCTGCTGCAATTTTTTAATCAAGGCAACACACATGCTCTTCAATATCTCTAGATTAAGAACTTTTGGGCGAAGTTAACATCCGTATGTCTTTTTTTTACGTGCTTTTAGTTAAATAAATGGAATACCTTTTTTAAAAAAAAATATATTCCCCCCCTCCCCCCCCCCCTTTGTTAGTCTTTAAACTTAAGATGTTTTTAAAAAGTGTATTATAACATAAAAACATTGGTCTATACTTTTTGTAATGAACGATAAGTTGGAATGCCTACATTCAGAAGAAATGGTATTAAGATGTGAATTCTCTAACTAGATTAATTTAAATATTTAAATCTGCAAACATGTTGAGCGCAGTGTTATTTCATTGGCTCCACCATTTCACTAACATTAGTCGGCAAAAGGATCATTTGCTACCCAATTTAAAAGGAGTTTTAGATTTTTAATAATATATATATTTAAAAAAAAAATGTTTTAGACATTTTACTCCGGAGCTGACTCAAAGAAACACTGTGGTTGCTGTCTGAGAGAAACACTGTGGTTGCTGTCTGAAAGAAACACTGTGGTTTCTGTCTGAAAGAAACATTGTGGTTGCTGCCTTAAAGAAACACTGTGGTTGCTGTCTGAGAGAAACACTGTGGTTGCTGCCTGAAAGAAACACTGTGGTTGGTGCCTGAAAGAAACACCGTGGTTGCTGTCTGAAAGAAACACTGTGGTTGCTTCCTGAAAGAAACACTGTGGTTGCTGTCTGAAAGAAACACCCTGGTTGCTGTCTGAAAGAAACACCGTGGTTGCTGCCTGAAAGAAACACTGTGGTTGCTGTCTGAAAGAAACACTGTAGTTCTGTCTGAAAGAAACACCAGGGATTGCTGTCTGAAAGAAACACCGTGGTTGCTGTCAGAAAGAAACACTGTGGTTGCTGTCTGAAAGAAATACCGTGGTTGCTGTCTGAAAGAAACACTGTGGTTGCTGTCTGAAAGAAACACTGTGGTTGCTGTCTGAAAGAAACACCGTGGTTGCTGACTGAAAGAAACACCGTGGTTGCTCTCTGAAAGAAACACCGTGGTTGCTGTCTGAAAGAAACACTGTGGTTGCTGTCCGAAAGAAACACTGTGGTTGCTGTCTGAAAGAAACACTGTGGTTGCTGTCTGAAAGAAACACTGTGGTTGCTGTCTGAAAGAAACACCGTGGTTGCTGACTGAAAGAAACACCGTGGTTGCTGCCTGAAAGAAACACCGTGGTTGCTCCCTGAAAGAAACACCGTGGTTGCTGTCTGAAAGAAACACCGTGGTTGCTGTCTGAAAGAAACACCGTGGTTGCTGTCTGAAAGAAACACTGTGGTTGCTGTCTGAAAGAAACACTGTGGTTGTTGTCTGAAAGAAACACCGTGTTTCGTTCTGCCTCCACAAACATGAACGGACAGATACACTGATGCCGAGGTGTTTGAAACAAAATATGGGACGGGTGGTTATTCAGTCAAGCTGAAATTGAACTTGATATATTATATCTGCATGCCCTCAAGATTTGATAAGCAGTCAAGCTGAAATTGAACTTGATATATATCTGCATGCCCTCAAGATTTGGTATGCAGTCAAGCTGAAATTGAACTTGATATATATCTACATGCCCTTAAGATTTGATACGCAGTCGCGCTGAAATTGAGCTTGATATATATCTGCATGCCCTCAAGATTTGATATGCAGTCCAGCAAATAAATACATCCACTGCTCCGTGCTGCCCCTCCCCCTACCCAAACTGCTCCGCGAAGCAGTATGCCTATCATGGCAACCTGTGGGCGAGGTGAACTGTGTGGGTGGTGTGTTGGCCGGGACATAGGAAGCCTGCAGGGTAACACACCCACTTAGCCGGGCTTTGCCACAGGGATATTGCGTGAGTGGTGGGGTTGGGGGGAATAAGCTAGGCAAAGATGTTAGGAGCTAGAGTTAGCGTTCATGGGTATAGCTGTTGTTAAATGATCTTAGATAACACAGTTGTTATCAATTTATCAATGACGAGAATGTAGCCCACGTCGTGGATGGGTTGGTCCCCTAGAACAGCTGTTTCAATCCCCGCCACTGACTAGTCCATGTGACGTGGTTGTGGTAAAAGGTTCCAGGAATGTCCAATACCAGTCTGGACATACACATTTCTAAGATCTAAGAGGTCGGATCTCTGAGGAAACCATCGTAGAGGGTTCCAGTGAAGATCTCATAATCTTCGGCGGCAAATACCATAGGATCACGTTTTCCAATGGGAGTTGGGGGGGGGGGGGTATTTAATTGTAATTTGATGTGGAAAATCTCGCCCCCCTCCCAACCCTTCAACTGTGTAACGTTTAACTTATTGGAAGATACGCCTTTGGCGTCCCGGGGGTAGCCGGGTTGTCGACCATTAGGAAGAAACGTCCTAGAAAAACTGGTTCCTCTTCGAACTAAAAAAAAGGGGGGAGGGGATGGAAGAGATTCAGATCATTAGAACTCTCGGTAGGGGAGGGGGGAGGGGGACCTTAAAAATGTTCCAGTTTCGGTCGCTGACATCATTTCTTATGAAAGGTTTCAGTATAAATGAACTTAACATTGGGTTGATACCCAGTTCAGCTGTGAAATTGATGCAAATTGTAAATATAAGTTTTTTAGATTTTTGCGTAAATAAATAAAGTTTAAAAACTGACGAGACATTCTTGTGCGAAAAATTGTAATGAAAATCAATCTAAGAAAAAAAGTTCAGCATTAAACCACATCTAGATCTAAATGTCCAATTTCCGTGTTGTACCAGAAAATTTAATTTTTAAAAATAAATTTTCTGGGAACAAACAAATTCTTTTTAAAAATGTGCCGCATACGTTGACGTCACAGGGCGTGATAACTCATTGTGAAGGTCCTCCGACCCTCTTCCCCCCCCCCACCCACCCCAGCGGCTCCCCAGACCCTTATCAAGCCTGAACGGGTGAGATAACTAACAGTAAGCAACTACTTACTTTGGACAAGTCCTGATCTGACACTTGACGATCAGGCTCAGTTTACAGTCGCGAACCAACATCTGGGACAGCACGCCACAGGAAGCCCAGGACCAAGTGCCTAATTACGCATAACAATGTGGCTAGAGGCGAGACGTTCGGCGTTCTAGCGTGTCGGCTGTAGGACGTTCTGCGGATCAGCTATTTATAGTCACCACCAGAGACGGCCCAACGACGGCACCCGGGCAGAATGCGGCCCTTCAGATCAATTATTGAAGCCACCACACCCCCCCTCCCCAGGTCGGATGCATCTAAATAAATACAAATCTATTCCTTTATTGTATACTGTTCATTTTATTGTTCAAATTAACGATTTTTTAAATAAAGGAATTAATTTTATTTTTAATTTTTTTTTTAAACCTATACGGTTTAATCAGTTTTTTTTTTAATAAGTACTATTTTTAAATGATCTATTTTACATAAGCGGTACAAGACGTTTCAAATAGAACTGACCACTACTTAGATGCGTGAGCACCAAACACTACTGTACCTGTTACCCTGTGTTGTGAGTGAGTATGGATGCGTCATTAGTGAAGTTGTTCGTTATCATTTGTCGATATGGTGAGGCTTTTTTTTTGGGGGGGGGGGAGATACCGAGAGCAAAAGCTTGTTGAAAAAACTAATTCTGAGCAGCGTACACTTAAAGGTTTATTTTATTTATTATGTGTAATGACATGCAATCCAAGACATTTAAACTCTTATTTCTATGGACCGTAAGAGGAAAAACAACTGCAGATCTTTTGATAGAACACATACATACTACTACATATAAATACACTGTAAAGGCAGAAGTGTTGTATCGTACGGCATGTTTTAAACATTTGCTGATTTCACAGTCCTTATGTTCAACCACTATGATGGTTGGACTTATTGGAATTATTTTGAATATTTCAAATATTATACTTCTAAATGAGAAGATATGTGTATGTGTCAACGGAGCGTGGTAAAGGTTAATTTGATTTTATCGTTTGAAAGTGTGGTTGTTGTTTTTTTTAAATAAAGAATTAAAAATACTTAATTAAAGATGAGATTATATTGTTAATTATCGTTTTATGTTTTTTGTATCTAAACTACTTCAAGATTTAGCTCGCATGTTGAACCGAAAATACGTAACAAGGAACTGGAATCAAGTATACAAAGAAAAAAATGCCAAAGCTTTTCAATTCAAATGAAGACTACAAAATCTAATAAACAGAAATAAAAAAATGTGTAAACTTAAAGTACAGCAAGGGGAAATGTGCAATCCTCAAAACAGACAAACATTAAATGACACACACACATATTAGAGTACAATCTTGTAAGTGTATTAGGTCTGGCAAATGTCTAGTGAAAATAGCAAAACTTTCTCCCGGCCAGAACAGCTGCCGGCCTATTGATAGATTCAGAAATTCTAGAAATTGTATCACACAATGGCATTCTTTAGGACCATTAGAATGTAAACTTATCGCTTGACATATCTTTTGATTCACCGTATAACAAAACAGACACTCTAGTTACAATGAGGAACTTTTATGTGATCTTAAATATTTAACTTGTCTCTGATTTTTGTGTTTTTTCTTTGTTAATAAGTTGTAGAGCCGACATTTGGCCTTGTTGATTTCAAGTTGTTTTTTTTAAAAATTCATTAAATTCATTAGGATATGGCGTCAGCGAGCCATCGAGCCAAAGCTCTTAATCCCCCGCCCCCCCCCCCCCTCTAAAAAAGCGGTTAGCTAGGAAGGGTCTCCTCAGTGGCTGTGTGTATAGAAGCACAACCACGAGCTTACCATTACCCACGCCATGCGTCATATTCGTCTTCGGCAACACAGTTGTCACAGCCGACAAAGGCGACAAAGGTTCGCGCTCTAGTTGATCACAGTTGCGGCAGATTCAATGCAAGCATTTCGTCTGACCGCGCAGGGGTCACGCAACGGTGGTTATGTAACCTTGGTGGTGCCTGGCCGTCATTGCCGGCGCCCCTTTAGTCATCATGTCACTAAGGACATACCGACTAGAGACGGGGTGTCCGGGGGGGGGGGCACTTTACTTCACACAATTGTATTCTGCACTTCAAAAACGTACATCTTAAGAACTGGATGTCATGCCAAGGAGTGTTGTTGTTTTTTTTAAATAAGTAATATGTGTTTTAATGTGTTTAATGGGTTTTAGTGCTAGTTATCTTAAAAGCAGTTTTACACATTCAGTTGGTTGGAGAAAATATTTTTTTAGATACTGTCAAAGTTAACTTGTTTATTTTCCGTCCAGTTCTACTATCACTTCAACAGAATCATAAAAGGTCAAGGTCATTGTTAAGATGAACAATGAAAGTGTCGGACGTGATCTCTTGTAATGTCAGCACAATGTAGGAGGAGCATTTCACTACCTCAAGATCGTTCTCTAGATATCGGTGAAATACGAAGCCACTGTGATCACATCCTAATAACAAGTTCCGGATGTTCGGTTTACCCCGGGTGCCGCATTGCCCCAGCCCCAGCACTTCCAACTCCTGGAAAATTTCCTCAAATTTTGGGGGAATTTTTTTTTTTTTTGGGGGGGGGGGGGGGGTTAAAAAATAAATTATGAGAATTCGGATATTTTGTTATGGTAGAATTGCTTTAAAAAGGTGGGAATTTTTGTTTTAATGTCCATTGAAACATGTTTTCATGAAACATTCCCACAACGTGCTAGCTATTTGTTCAAATTGGATGTTTTGAGGTTATCAAATGAAAAATAAATAATTAATGTCATCGATTAGATATTTTTATTTATTTATTTATTTCCACACCACTTTTTCCTTGTGTTTTTTTATTTTTAAAAGCAATAAACAAAGATTTTCAACAAAATAACGCCAATGGTAGTGTTACGTTCACTGATGTGGTCTTGAAAACCGAATCAGTTTTAAGATGTGGCTCGTTTGTGGAACAATACGTAATAAAGGACTGAAACCGCTAAGCAAGGGAACAAAATGAGACAGTTATAAATATAAAAAAATATTATATTTTATTAAAGTATTAAATTATTTTTTTAACATGAAAAAATAAAACTGACAGAAAAAAACAACAACTTATAGCACAGCAAGTGAAAATATATAGTATTGGAAAAATACAAATAGCAATACACATACAAAAAGAGTGCAATCTTATAATAGACATGGGATAAATAAAAATTGTAAAGCTCCTCTCAGAATATTTAGTCTGTTTAGGTAAATGAAAAAATAGCAAAACAATTAATTCATTTGTCAGTGCCAGCTAATTAATCGGGAGGTCATTGAAAGCCTCCAGAAAAGAAATTCTAGTACTTGCACCACACGCTAGCATTCTTTAGAAAAAAAAGACCATAACAAATAGTGAATGCAAATGAACAAGTATAATCAGCAGCGAAACTAGGGGTTTCATGAAGCATACAATTATTTATCATGATCCGATGACTGCATCGTGGGAAACTCTGACAAACTTTTAACCATTTACCATAAGAAAGTCGATGATTTTCGTTCTTATGATTCTGTCAGTTGAAAGTGATAAGATGAGAAATGGTGATTTTTAATGAGGTAATCATTTTAATAAAGTGTTGATTTTTTAAGGAAGCGTTTAACATGAGTGTACATTTGAAAACCAGAAAGTGAAATTTTTAACTGTTAACATAAGGTCAGATACAAATACATTTAGTGATCGACATCAATGGAAATGTTTTTGATTACATTGATGTCAGATATCTGTGATTAAAAAGGTGGGATGTATCACTCAATTTTCTTTTTTTAGATTCCCAAATGGGAAGGTATTTTTTTTTTGGAGAGTTAAACAATTCTTTCTTGATAAGTCTTTTTTTTAATAATTGGTGTTTAATGATAAGCGATGAAATCCCACACCAGCAGATAATGCTAGTGGCGTCCCTTGGCGTTAATGGAGACCAGGGCAAACTCCTAAAATTGCGCCGCGCCACCCCCCCCCCCCAAAAAAAAAAAACACACCTCATACGTACATAGTTAAACATAATATGAAAAATTAAAGAAAAGTGGAACAATAATTCCTTTCTTATATAGAGAAATATGTGGCGCCGTGGTGCAAAGCTCCCACCAAAGTCCTACGCCACTGCTCCGGTTGAGACGATGACACTTTAAACAAAAAAATAATAATAATTCAAATGTTCCCCCCCCCTCTTTTTTCTAATCGCGCACAGTGCATCTGCACAGGGGAGGGGGAGCAGATGCTTCCAATTTGAGTTAAGGTGGCGGGGGGGGGGCGGGGGGGTTAAATCCCAGAAGAAAAGCCCATCCCCGGGAGACCCATTGCTAAGCCAACGAGCTTTTTACAAGAAGTGTTCTACGGTAAGGCTACAAAATAGAAGTAAACTTAGATCCCCGACTCAAAAAAACTAACAAGAGGCTGTAAAGCTTTTGTGGTCAATGTACCGTGACAATGAGAGCCTGACACTGACTATTGAGGAATTGAGAGAAAGTGTGAGGATAGAATTCATAAAGACAAAAGCGAATTAAAAAGATTAATTGACACGAAGTTGCTGAATTAAAAAAAAAAAAATGTTGCTCTAAATAAATATTCGTATGCAACTCAACAACACTGGACGTAAATCCAATTTGAGTTCAAGAAGCACGTCATATCTCATTAAAATAAGTTAAAAAATAATGTCAAATGTAACAAAATCTTTTAGGAAGTATGTCAACTATAACCAATACTAGTTAACAAAGTCGGTTAACAATCAATAAATAAGTTAACGAAGAATGTCAAAAATACACTACTGAAAAAATATGTTAAAAAAACTGATATAAGTTATTGAAAAATTCAAAATAATTAGGAGAATGTGTAACTTAATATGATAAACAGTACAAAAATAGGACAAAGTGTACATAAAATAGGTAAAGATAGACAAAAATAATTATATTTCTTTTATCATCTTTTTTTTTTAAATTTCTATCGTGCTATGTTTTGATTAAAGTTGTCACTGCAGATTTCAACTCACGAATTGGACTTTCACTCAAGATTTCTTTATTACTTCAATGAGTATTTACTACTGTGTTATATTGCGATCTTATATTACATTTTTTGTATATCCTGCCGTTTTATCTTATAAGCCTATTTCTGAGTATTTCCTGCATTGTTCCATTGACTTCCAATCTTTCCACCACCACGATGTTGTCTTCTTGTATGGCAGACAAAATGTCTCTTGGGATCCTGTGCCGGTATCGTTCAGTAACTATCACCAGAACTCTAAAAGGGTTTGTGAGGCTTATCATGGACACGGCTGACCTACATGTGAACTGGAAATATTCACTGCTGTCTTGAAAATCTTGGTTGATTAGAATCACTGATCTCCAACACGAGGCAATGGCATCGGCGATGGCCTCACCAAACATAACTCCAGGTTCAAGGTCACGATCACGTATGTAGGTTGTCATTCCCAGTCTTTGTTCAATAAACCTTAAGAGGTCACCGGTGACGAATGGATAATCCTTATCTTCGTAAGCCAAAAACACCCCTCTCCTATAATCTCCAGGCACATGTTGTCTAAAGCCAATGAAAATGTTCCACAACTGGGAAATGAAAAACGTTCTGTATTTGGTGATGACAAATGCACACAAAAACCCAATGGCTATGACACAAAACAGAATAAGAGATATGTAGAAGAAAAACTGTCCCGAACATTGGCGCCAGAAACCTTCAAGGTCGGTGTAGGCGTAAGTGTAAGTCAAGGCGCCCTGTTCATTGATGCAAGAAAAGTTTCCACCTAGATCTAGAGTAACTGCAGTCAAAAGAAGCCATTGGAGAAATTTAATGTTTTGACAAGCGCATGAAAGTATATTACCGTCTAGAAATAACTCGAATTTCCCCCACTTTTGTGCCAACGAATCCAGTTCCCCTGTGATCTGTTGTTGCAGTGTCGTCAAGGCGTTGTAACGAATGTCCAGCCTTGTAAGTCTTGGCGTATCAGTCAAACGAAATGGGATCCCGGAAAAACGGTTTCCAGACAGACTCAATTCTGTAAGGTTTTTGTTGGGCCGAAAAATATCTGCGGCCAAAATGTTTAATGAATTCGATGAGAGATCAAGTCTCTTTAACATTTTTAGACTTGACAGAAGCCTCGTCCCTTGGGTAGCAATAAAATTGACGTCGAATCCACAGCTTGCGACTGCAAGTGTTTCAATGGCGGGAAATGTGTCCAAAAAATTATGCGATGCTATGGACATGTCATTTCCCGATGCAATAATAGTCTTTAATCCCGTCAAACCTTCGATCTTTCCGGTGAACACATGAAATCCGCTATCAGAGATGTCAAGAAACTCAACATTTTTTGCGCCAATGATGGTTACATTTACACTCAACCAAATCAAACTAATTAGTCTGCTGAAATCTATAAAAGAAAAAGTTTCAGACATCCAAAAAATTACAGATCCTGAATCTGAAGAATTATTTTTCAACTCAACCTCCAATGCCTCCTTTCTATTATCATTTAGTGATAGCGACTCATTGCTGTTGAAAGAGAAGGCCTTCCTAGAATATTGAGTTTTCAAGACACGAAGACGCGTATTTTCTCTGTCGGCCACTCTCGAAAGTAAGCTTTCTGATAAACGCGAGCTTTGAATATGAGAAAAAATCATCGCCATTGGAAATTTGGTACTACAGCTTTTACGCATGTCATCGGTAATGGTAAGGGTTCTCAAGTTTTTTAGTCTAAAAAACAAGAGAAACGCTTCGTCACTCCCTTGCCACGGGTTTAAGGACAAATCAAGATTCCTTAGACAACGGTCCCAGGTCTCGCTTGTAAGTGCCCCCATCTCTAAATAATATAAATGAGACCATGTCAGCGAAAAATCAGCAACACATATTCTACTAAGAGTTGCGGTGTTATTGGCGTCTAGGACACCATCCTTAAAATTGATTTCGCTTTCCATCCATGGGGTGGGCAGGCAAACACGGCTTAAGTGAATGGTTGTCATGTTCCTTCCCACGAGAGGGTGTAACAAACTTAGCGTATATTCTGTGCCTATACTGATATGGGACATAAATAATTGATTTAACTCCACAAGTGGTACGAGAAAATTAATGCTAACATTTCTCATGTTCGCCAACCAGAGGAGATCCAGATATCTTAAGTTCCTCAAATATTTGAAACTGTCGTCTGTGATGATTTCGGCGTTACCGGTAATGATCAACTTTTCGAGATTGGTCAAGTTTTGAAACTCCTCACCGAAATACACGTGTTTACCTCGGGTGTCGATAGAGAGTGACGTCAAGCTGACAATGTTGGCGATGAAACCGTAACAGTACTTGTCTTTATCAAAGGGTAACATTTGTAAAAAGTCCAACACTTTCAGATTTTCAAGCTGTTCAAAAGCTGAGACTGGAAATCTATCATCGCAGATGTCAAGTTTATTTATACCCAAAATAAGATTTTCCAATTTCCGTAGTCCAAGAAACGCTCTGGGCATGATCGTTTTAATTGTATTGTTGTACAGATTCAGTGTTTGAAGTTGAGAGCAGTTTTCAAATATTCCATCGGGGATTGAATCCAAGAGATTTCCCTCTGCATTTAAAGTGGTTGTGTTTAAGGGAAACCACTCTGCCTTCAGGTGATCCAAATTTTTGTGGGCACAATCAACAATGACGTCATGTTTTGTTTTTGTCACCTGACAGGGAGAGGTGTTCGTATCTGGAAGAGGTATTGTCGAAATATCGTTATATTCCTTTTCAGAACTTCTTTCCCAATATCCAGATGCAAATGGAGCTAATTCCATTACATTCAAAAGTAGCACCAGTGTGAAAGGATTCATGTTTGAACATCTGTGACATACGTCTCGTGGTTTTATCTTGTGAATTAAATGTTGTGTCATTTATCCTGTGTAAAAAAATGAACGCATGTTTATTTCAAGCTGTACTGTAATAAAGTTTTTTTTTTAATAATAATAAATAATTCAAGTTTACAGTCGAGTCACCTATAAATTACGCAGCAAAAGTTTCTAATTCTCATGACCCTTTACATCCCCCCTTTTCTTTCGTACAAATTAGTTCTCCCTCCCCCACCCCCTACCACACTATATCAGGTTTTTAAATTTGAACAATGTATGTAGCCGTGTGCCCAGTGGCAGCACCACTGTAAATCTCTACCTCTAGAGTTAACATGTTATTCAAAAGTATGCCAAACATACACAAAAAATAACACATTTTTTCATAACGGACAATATTCAATTGGGATAATGAAGTTTAAAACAACGATAATTGATAATAATAGTAGACAGAACATGAGTATCCAAAGGTCAAATAAAATAATCCGTTAATAATAATTAGTGAATATTTAATTATTACAGAAATTATGCTGTGGGATCTTGCTTAAATGAGAAATACACTTATTTTTACACTCCACATCGATTTGAGATGTGTGTGTGTGTGGGGGGGGGGGGTCAGTACAATCTTATTATATTTATGATCTCAAATATCCCGTACCTATTGCAAGCAAAATAACCTGTGGTACTAAGTTTTCTGATAGTTGGCTAATACAATGTTCATGTAGCAAACTGTTCTGGTAGCACCTTGCTCTGATAACTCCCTCTTTTGGCATCCTGGGCTTGTAGTAAACTGCTTTTGTGGTAAAATTCTCTACTGTATATGGCATCCTTCAGTCTTCGCGAGACGATGGATTAGCTATGTAGGCCTACACTTCGACAAGTGGCTTACTAGGCCAATCTTGGAATGACGATCTCGACTGCATTTCTCAAAGAAGAATATTGATTTCTGGTTAGATTTGGCTTTCCGTATCGTCCTTTTTGTTTCGATGGCTTTGTTTCGCGCATCTTCTGCCTTTTGACTTCTTCATACACTGCTGTTCGCCACCTGGAACTTTGTTCGGCAATGATCTCTCATTTGTTGATTCCAATGTTGGCTTCCCTCATGCTCCTTTTGCAAACATCCATAAATCTCAGGCGTGGTCATCCAATAAGTCTTGTCTCTTTTGCCAACTCTCAATGCAGCAGCATCTTTGGGATACGGCCTTCCTACATTCTCCTTACAGGGCCTAACCAGCGAAGGCGTCTCTTCTGTGTGAGATGGCATCTTCATTGGTAAACTACTCTAGTGGTAAACTACTGTAGTAGTAAACTTCTCTAGTGGTAAACTGCTTTAGTGGTAAACTGCTCATTTGGTAAACTGCTCTAGTGGTAAACTGCTCATTTGGTAAACTACTCTAGTGGTAAACTACTGTAGTAGTAAACTTCTCTAGTGGTAAACGGCTTTAGTAGTAAACTGCTCATTTGATAAACTGCTCTAGTGGTAAACTGCTCATTTGGTAAACTACTCTAGTGGTAAGGTCCTGTAGTGGTTAGCTGCGCTTGTGGTAAACTGGTTTTGTGGTAAACGGCTTAACGAGGTGAGAATCCCTGAGGATTTTTTTAGCGAATTTATGAAAGTAGTCCCGGCGTAAAAGTGAAAGAGTGGCTGGCGTAGGAATTCATGCGGACGAAAGGCGCGTGCATTTGTTAGCGTGGTGTGGGGGGGGGGTGGGGTGGGGGGGGGTTTGGGTTTGGGTCGAAGGGGCAGAACGACTCAGGGTGTGAAAGGAAAGACAGTGTAGTCCAGCGATCCATTCAGCACGTAGTCTTTTGGCTAAGTTTTTTTAGCAAGACTTAGGTACTAATTGGATGAGTTGTATTCGTGATTGTTATAACGAGTGTGTGCTAATTGTGTAATGATAAGAAATGTAAAGGTTAATATTGAACGCACTTTAAGTCTAGTGTTCTTATTCTTGTGAACTGGGGAATCATACCCTAGACGACACCCCCAAACACTGTTGGTGTTACCCCTTTACAAGGATGTAACCCAATGTGGTCTGCACCCCCGAACCCCCCTACAACTGACGCTAATTCTGCTGGAATCGAAATAGCGTTGCGCTTAACCGACCTGCTTAAATAGGCACCACCCAGACAATAAAGGGATCATTCCAGTATACTTCGCTTCACTGTGCCTCTATATACGAGCACAAAAATGTGTACTGACCATATCAAACTAGGGGAATTTGGAAATAAAAAAGTTGCATATAGTCCAGTTGTGAGATTTAAGTATATGTATATGCATATTTATATATATATATATATATATATATATATATATATATATATATTATATACACACGTGCTCTATATTTGTTTGTGTCTAGAATAAATTTTAAATACTTACCATATCAAACTAGGGGAATTTTGAAATAAAAAAGTTGCATATAGTCCAGTTGTGAGATTTAAGTATATGTATATGCATATTTATATATATATATATATATATATATATATATATATATATATTATATACACACGTGCTCTAGATTTGTTTGAGCCTAGAATAAAGTTTAACAAGTAACGAGTCATTGATCGGCGAGACATAGGATAATAAGGTAATAATTCTGCGAAAATAATCGATACTAAACAGACATATATAATGGCAGAAATACTCACATGCGGCACCAGAATTATATACATATATATTACTTAGGTTTTATATACAACTGTTGTGGGGGGGGGAGGCTAACAGTCACGTCCAAGCCACTCAGTTCATTGTCCGGGTCATCAAAAACCTCAAGGGGGCTTGGCTCAGGGTTACTTTACTATACCACCGATACCTCATGACAGTAATGGACTTCGTATATTGGTCTGTTCCCATGCACAAAAAGCCTTCATCCACTCCTAATTGGTGTGATTACTTATACTTGCCCTTTCTACTACTAACCACCTGTAATGAAAATTGTACTACATACCTCTGAAAAGAACTTAATCAAAAACTTAATCATTCATCTCAGAGCTATAAATCCATGGAGCAAGATCTGCTAGCACGCTACATGAATAATAAGGGTGCAATAATGAGTGCCTTAATCTGCGCGACTGGCTGTGCCATGTGACGTTTAGTTAGCGTTATTCAAGCGTTTCAGCTCAATAATGCTGCTGTTAAGATCCAATCCCATTATTAGACACGGTTGAGCTAGATCGAATATCAGTACCCACCAATAGGCTCAGAGAGATCAAGCTGTAGAGATAAGGAGAAAGAAGGAGGCGAGGAGTGAGGGAAAGAAAGTGGAGACAATGGGGGACACTTGTGTAACATGCCTATACGGGTCTAATTGTGTAACATGCCTATAAGGGTCTAATTGTATAACATGCCGATACGGGTCTAATTGTGTAACATGCCTATAAGGGTCTAATTGTGTAACATGCCTATACGGGTCTAATTGTGTAACATGCCTATAAGGGTCTAATTGTGTAACATGCCTATACGGGTCTAATTGTATAACATGCCGATACGGGTCTAATTGTGTAACATGCCTATAAGGGTCTAATTGTGTAACATGCCTATACGGGTCTAATTGTATAACATGCCTATAAGGGTCTAATTGTGTAACATGCCTATAAGGGTCTAATTGTGTAACATGCCTATACGGGTCTAATTGTGTAACATGCCTATACGGGTCTAATTGTGTAACATGCATATAAGGGTCTAATTGTGTAACATGCCTATAAGGCTCTGATAGTGTAACAAGCTCACTGGCATCCTTCAAGAAATTGATATGAACCTTTTTCACAAATACAAGGATTTATAATAAATATTTTTTAATCAACTATCCCACGACTTAAATATCTATTGGGGTCCAGATGTATCGACAGGGCCCCTTAGAACTTAACCCCGACACTGGGATTCATGTGTCGAAGAAACTACTACCACTGTTCGGATTCAGCCGGTTCACGCCGCCTAATTGTTGATTTGGGCAAATGGGCTTTTCAAGCTGGGCTAAGATTTATGCCACCAGCCTGACACGAAATAAACTCTGCAATTTGGCCAAAAATGGCGCCCCTTTTATATAGAAAAAAAAGTGCTGCACGAGGTGGATTGCACCCTTCGCTCCATTTCCTACGCCCTTTGCCCGTTAAATTGTATAGTCCATCCATATGTGGAAACAAACATTGATGGCACGATGATTAAAATGTTTGTGTATTCGTTTCATAAAACTCACTATATCGCTTATGAAATACCGGTAACTTACTTATGCCTTTCTACCCCGTCTGGGGCATGGGCCGTCTACAAGAATTTTCCACTCATCACGGTCCTAAGCTTTCCTTTCCAAATTGTTTCCAGGCGTATCCCATATTTTGCGTGTCTGCCTCTATCTCACGTCTCCATGTATTCTTAGGCCTTCCTCTCTTTTTTTTCCCTGTGTGTTCCATGTTAGGCATTGTCTGGTGGTGCTATCTGGGGGTTTTCGGAGCGTATGCCCTATCCATCTCCACCTCTTCTTTATGATATCTTCATCAATGGGCACCTGGTGTGTCCTTTCTAGTAGATCTTTGTTGGTGATAGTATTTGGCCATTTGATTTTCAGGATCTTTCTAAGGGATGTGTTTATGAATGTCTGCAATTTCTGCATAAGGTTCACTGTTTTTTTCCACGCTTCTGCACCATATAGTAGGATTGTTGTGACACTGCGTGTCGAGCGAGGCGTGTTCATGTAACACATGGCAACACTTAATGACCGTACTTATTTTCTTCAGAAATCGATAAGAGATCGACATGATTAGAACAATGAACTGTAATGACAATGTGATGATATATTGAAAAAAAAAATGATTGAAATTGATGGCCTAAACACCATGGGTTAGAAATTGTCGGCTTCTGTCTCACGGCGCGGTCAGTGGGCCGTGATGATCTAGGAAGATTTTTTCATTAATTCTGCCATTGTGAACATAGTCAAGGTAATATAATTTATCTGTGACTGATCTCATTCGTGTGTTTGATCAAGATCAATGAAATAAATTGTATAAGCGAGATTTCCCCCAGAAATAGGTCACTCATGGCATAGGGGGTGGGTTGTGTTTTATTTTTTACTGCGTATTTCATGACTGGGTTCAATGGTCTGGGCCCGTTTCAGGGCAAATTAAGACACGGGGAATAACGCAGACTAAATTTTAATTTTAAAAACAAAAGGGGGGGGGGTGCATTCTAGCAATGTGTTCTTATTACATCACTGTACAGAAATGTTCCTATCCATCATGGATTCAGCGCAGAAGTGCTACCTTTTTTTTTCTTTTATTCCCTATCGTTTTTTTTTTACGCCAGTAGAAAGAAAAAAGTGCTAAACTGACTAAGCTAAATAGTTTCTTTTTTTTTTTAAAGGAATTATTTTGCTATTTTTTAAAATAAATTAGAGCTCTTGTGGTTGTTGTTGGCTAACTCTTCTATTATACATAAAATGGT
The DNA here is from genome assembly GCA_964033795.1 of Lymnaea stagnalis. Classification (NCBI taxonomy): domain Eukaryota; kingdom Metazoa; phylum Mollusca; class Gastropoda; family Lymnaeidae; genus Lymnaea; species Lymnaea stagnalis. The sequence continues at coordinate 366,655 of CAXITT010000550.1, forward strand.
CATCAGAGAAGAGAGCCGCTTGTTTAATTATTTTAATCCCACCGCAGACATTACGTTTTTCATTTATAAATTCCGTAATTTTTATTTAATTTTTTTGTGTTTTTTTTGTTTTTGTGTGTCACTTACAACCCGAATTCGATCCAACATTTCTTGCATTACATTTTTTTCAAAAATCTTGTTTCTCATCATCTAAAATTATTACAGTTTCCTTAATTACAAGTTATATGTGGGTTTGTGAAAAGTTGATCATATTTGTAGGCCCGATGATTCCGTTCAGGTTAATTTTAAATTTTGAAACTGATTATCTTCCTTCATGTTAATAAGATGTCCGATTATATTAATTCCGATTATGGTATAACCGATTATAGTATGTCCTATTATGGTATAACCGATTATAGTATGTCCTATTATGGTATAACCGATTATAGTATGTCCTATTATGGTATAACCGATTATAGTATGTCCTATTATGGTATAACCGATTATAGTATGTCCTATTATGGTATAACCGATTATAGTATGTCCTATTATGGTATAACCGATTATAGTATGTCCTATTATGGTATAACCGATTATAGTATGTCCTATTATGGTATAACCGATTATAGTATGTCCTATTATGGTATAACCGATTATAGTATGTCCTATTATGGTATAACCGATTATAGTATGTCCTATTATGGTATAACCGATTATAGTATGTCCTATTATGGTATAACCGATTATAGTATGTCCTATTATGGTATAACCGATTATAGTATGTCCTATTATGGTATAACCGATTATAGTATGTCCTATTATGGTATAACCGATTATAGTATGTCCTATTATGGTATAACCGATTATAGTATGTCCTATTATGGTATAACCGATTATAGTATGTCCTATTATGGTATAACCGATTATAGTATGTCCTATTATGGTATAACCGATTATAGTATGTCCTATTATGGTATAACCGATTATAGTATGTCCTATTATGGTATAACCGATTATAGTATGTCCTATTATGGTATAACCGATTATAGTATGTCCTATTATGGTATAACCGATTATAGTATGTCCTATTATGGTATAACCGATTATAGTATGTCCTATTATGGTATAACCGATTATAGTATGTCCGATTATGGTATAACCGATTATAGTATGTCCGATTATGGTATAACCGATTATAGTATGTCCGATTATGGTATAACCGATTATAGTATGTCCGATTATGGTATAACCGATTATAGTATGTCCGATTATGGTATAACCGATTATAGTATGTCCGATTATGGTATAACCGATTATAGTATGTCCGATTCCTCTAAATTTTCGGCCAGCGTATCTACCCAAAAACGTTGCTTTTTTTTTTTAAAATCAATATTTATTAAAATATTTGGCAGCATTGTTATATGAAAATAAAAAGTGTTTGGGGGGGGGGGGAGGTCATAGGATGTCGAATATGTTGATGAATCTATTCTTTTCTGGAAGAAGGTGTCAAAATTCAGGCTAGTATGAATTAGTTAGAGACAGAAAAACGGCTATCATTTTTTTTTGTAAATTGATTGCAGCTTAAGTGCTTTATCATTGGTCCAATGTGTTAGGAAATACAATTTCCAGATTACCTGTTGCTTAGCTGTTTTGATCTTTAAAATAATATTTTTCCTTTTAATACTTAAGATTTTAGTTAGTAACGTAGTGTTTCCTTAACTCGTATAAGTTACCAATGTAGTGATTCCACTTTTTTGTAAGTTATTGAATTTATTCCTTATCTGTTATTAGTTACTAATGTGGCTATTATATCTTTTTAAGTTAATGAATTTTTTTACTTCTCTGTTAATAATTTGTAGATTTAAATATTTTTTTCTTATCTCCTAGTTATATGGTGTTCAAAATGTTTGCCTAACTCTCAACTTCACTGTTATGTAACTGGCTCAATTCCGGTTACAGTTCCCCCCCCCTTTTTGCAATCTTTACTATACAGCATGATATTGTCCATTGTAAAATCTGACATTAAAAAGTATGTTTGGGTATGTAATGAAAGTTTCACCAATGTATGATTTGATGGTACAAAGTTCGGCGATATACAACAAAAAAGTCCCTTTTTTCTGTTTTATATTAAGACAAAGCAACACATTTGACTTTCTCGAGCTTTAGAACACTAGATACATAAAACTAAGTAGAAGAAATGAGCAACAGCGCAGGTCTACAGTCTGCTGTCATTTTAATCGGCGGTAATTTACTCTGTGGAATAAAAGCGTGTGGGTCACTAGAATATAAATAAAGTTCAGGGGCTGTACAAAAAAAAATGTGCGGTCGCGAGCATTGGGGTGAGGGGGGGGGGAGGAAGAGCACTAATGGGGATTCTTATAAAGTGCGTTACTTGAATTCATGTGTTATAAAATTGTCAGCCCCACTCCCCCCCCCCCCCCCAATGGCTCGATATGACATTCGATAAATGATTTATACGAATAACTTTGTTTTCGGTGGGAAAGGGGGGGGGGAGGGGGGTTGTTTGATTTTTACACAAATCATAACTTTCGACCACTTATGTATCAGGGGCCCAATACAATAACAGGGGATGCAGGTCGCAAAAGACGATCAATGCATTGAATTGTTTACTTATATTAGGTTTAAAGATTTGTTTTTATATGGACTTAAAGTTTTTAATTTAATAAAATAGAATTCGAATTTAAAAGAATATTGATATTATTGCAATGAAATTGCTATTTTAGTAAATGTTCACAATCTCTTAATTACAAACTAAGTAATTTAAACATTTTCTTTTATTGTGATCCACAAAAGATTTAATTTGTCATAACATTAATAGTACAAATTAAATTTATTTATCAATTTAAAATCTTTCATGTACAATTTTAGTACTATCTTTTTAGATCTAAGGTAATAAAATGTTTCTAAATAAATAACAATAAAATAGCATCATTATACGAAAAACAATGCTACACATTTATTGGCAACTAAAAAAAACATGAAATTAGCGTATAATAAATTTGCAATTAGAAGGCGAGGGGAGGGGAGATAAAAATGTTAAAGACAAACAACTAATTTAATAGCTTAATTGACACAAAGGTAGATAAATAATAAAAAGAAAAGCTATTAATAGATTAACTTTTAATCTAAATTCTCGAGAATAAAATCTCAACCCTCTTTTTAAAGGGAGTTAAGGAGTAAATCATATGTAACAGCGGTTGAACTATATTAAATCCCTTGAAATTTGGCATCAACATAATTTATTTATTTAACTTACTAACTTAAGAGCGTGTAAAGGCGTCTTTTGATTGCTATACATTTCGTATTGTTGCTTTTAGGTTGCCTTGACTGATATTGACTTACGGTATTGATTACGTACTCTTATTGGAAGGGTTTTGTAAAGTCATGGGTACTCACGTGCAAGAGGATCGTTGATTTCGTACACTCATTGACTACTTAAAAGCCACCCGAAACAGCATTGGTACCCGTCACTGCCAATTATATATCAAGTCTAAACAAAACAAGCATTCTTGGATATGTGGGGCCGACTCTGCTCATTATAAATAGAGTTAATACAACTAAGCGTTGGTGGATATATGGAGCACCATCTCGAATTATTATTAAACTAGAATAAATGATCCGATGTTATCGGGATAATAATTGTAGGTCCTTTGCGATGATTTCTACCTGCTATTGCAAAAAAATCATCAAAATTCCAAACTTTAAAAAGAAGTGTCTATGTAATGATATTTACGTTCCTAACATTATTAAGTTTTGAGAAGTATTTATCTTCTATAAATTGAACGCTTACCCTACTCCCTTTTAAGCCCTAAACTACTTTTTCCCTCTCTAAACATGACCTTAATTTTCCGATCTGAATTATCATTAATCATATAACTTTTGTCACTAAAGAAGTTAATTGAGGAACGTTTTCTACACTAGAGAAATAATTTAGATTTACTTCTTTTCATGCCCTTGAACTATAACTTTTTTCTCTAAGAAATGTGAAAACATAATCTTACATTTTCAACAAAAACTCCATATCTGATTTTAAAATATTTCATATTAATGGAATTGCATGCATTAATATCAACATAAAAAAATTAAACAAACTTTTGCATTGTTTTTTTAATTATACATAATCAAGAAATAGTAAAACCAAAAAAAAAAAAAAAAATAAG
>CAXITT010000550.1:371016-403099 GCA_964033795.1 Lymnaea stagnalis
ATATATATATATATATATTGATTTTTTTGTTAAAGAAAATATTAACCCAGCTCCATTTTTCAAAATTGAATTCTCAAATGTGTAAAAAAAAAATTGGGTTTTGCTATTCATGGGAATACTAATATAAATGTACCCACTTGTTGTTAACGCCATTCATTTTCTTAAATGATAAACAAATATTTATTTGTAAAAAGTGAATGTAACATCTCTTTTTTCAAAAATGTAATACCATAGGATCTAAATATATTGTCATCCACTTTAGAATGTACACATCCTTTTTCCTACCACCGATATGTATGCATCCAAAAAGGTTAATTTTTTATCAAATTCATTCCTTTATTATCTTGTGCTACTTGGCGTGGTTTTAAATCAAAGAAACTTGAGAGTTTTCGCTAAACTTGATGATTTGCACAATGACTTCATTTTCATGGTTATTTAGAACAAATTAAATTTTATTTTATTTCAATGCACTAAAAACGAACAAAAGGCAACTGATGTTTGTGTTTTCAAGATAAATGTGATTACGGTGTAATTCTTTGAACATGATTTTTTAAAATAATTTTTTTGTCATAACTTTCAAACAATACTCACGATAGTTCCTTATTTTTTTCACTTTAAAAGCATTTGTAATTTATAATAATGATACTTTAACTTTTACTTAAATAAAAGGAATTTCATAATAGTATTTTGCGCATTTAAATGTTTTCAACTTGAGTAAAATAATAGAAAGTAACTCTGATAGTTTTTAAGAATCCGAACGTATTTAAATCTTTTCGGTTCTTTGGTGTTATGTCAGCACAGCTCATTCTTATATATATATATATATATATATATATATATATATATATATATATATATATATATATATATTTTGTGTATCTATCTTTTCTTATATATATATACGTGCTGTGTTCTTGTTATATTTTTATATATATATATATATATATATATATATATATATATATATATATATATATATATATATATATATATATATATATATATATATATATATATATATATATATATATATATATATTGTGTATGCCAATCTTCTCATAGTTGTACACGTGCAACGTTGTTGCGTTATCTTAATATAAGGTTTGTATAGGATTCAACACTGCATGGGTCTTTTCAGATTAATCAACATAAGTAAACAAAGTCAAATGAAACTTACTTAAATTTACAAAGTAAGTCAAACATTAACGGGTTAAAAAATGTTGGTCACACAAATAAGATCATGAAGTTGGTAAAATATCCCCTACATAATTTGTTAAACACGAGGTCAGAGGTCACTAGCATAATTTAACGAACTTAACATAATTAAGATAATATGTAAATTGATTTTTTTTAAATTTGAAACAAATATGACAATGTGGATACAAATAGAACAATATGCATAGTAAGATGTCTTGTACACAAATAATGGCAATAGATGCATTAAAATGTCATGTACATAAATAAAGAAAATTTATACATTAAAATGTCATGAACATAAATAAAGACAAGATATGCATTAAATGTCATGTGTACAAAAAGGACAATATATGCATTACAATGTCAAGTACAAAAACAAGGACACTATCTCCATTAAATACCATTTATACAAATAAGGACATCATATTATTTTAAAATATCATGTACTCAAACAAGGACAATATAAACATACAAATGACACCGTGCGCGTCATTAGACAAGATGAACACACAAAGCAAACTGATAGAAAACAGTGACAACTTGTCCACAAATAAACACATCTTTTAGGCTTCTTTAAGAGCATTTATTACTGCAGCGCTCTCTTCTACAGCTTTATCTCTGAAGTCTATTTCTGAGTATTTGCTGCAACGCATCATCGACTGTCAATCTTTCCACCACCACGATGTTGTCTTCTTGTATGGCAGACAAAATGTCTCTTGGGATCCTGTGCCGGTATCGTTCAGTAACTATCACCAGAACTCTAAAAGGGTTTGCGAGGTTTATCATGGACACGGCTGACCTACATGTGAACTGGAAATATTCACTGCTGTCTTGAAAATCTTGGTTGATTAGAATCACTGATCTCCAACATGAGGCAATGGCTTCGGCGATGGCTTCTCCAAGTTCAAGGTCACGATCACGTATGTAGGTTGTCATTCCCAGTCTTTTTTCAATAAACCTTAAGAGGTCACCGGTGACGAATGGATAATCCTTATCTTCGTAAGCCAAAAACACCCCTCTCCTATAATCTCCAGGCACATGTTGTCTAAAGCCAAAGAAAAGGCCCAACAACTGGGACTGGATTAATGTTCTGTATTTGGTGATGACAAATGCACACAAAAACCCAATGGCTATGACACAAAACAGAATAAGAGATATGTAGAAGAAAAACTGTCCCGAACATTGGCGCCAGAAACCTTCAAGGTCGGTGTAGGCGTAAGTGTAAGTCAAGGCGCCCTGTTCATTGATGCAAGTAAAGTTTCCACCTAGATCTAGAGTAACTGAAGTTAAACGAAGCCATTGGAGAAATTTAACGTTTTGACATGCGCATGAAAGAATATTGCCATATAAAAATAACTCAAATTTCCCCCATTTTTGTGCCAACGAATCCAGTTCCCCTGTGATCTGCTGTTTTATGGTGGCCAAGGCGTTGTAACGAATGTCCAGCCGCATGAGTTTTGGTGTATCAGTTAAACGAAATGGAATCTCTGAGAAACGATTCCCAGATATACCCAATTCTGTAAGGTCTGTGTTTGGCCGAAACATATCCGAGGCTAAAATGTTCAACGAATTTGATGAGAGATCTAGCACCTTTAACCTTTTTAGATTGGACAGAAACCGCGTACCTTGTGTAGCAATGAAGTTAACGTCAAAACCACAGTTGGCGACTGCGAGTGTTTCAATGGCGGGAAATGTATCAAAAAGAGTTGGTGATACTGTAGACATGTCATTTCCAGACACAATAACAGTTTTTAATCCCGTCAGACCTTCAAACTTCCCAGTGAACGTATTAAGTCCATTATCTGAGATGTCAAGAAACTCAACATTTTCGGCGTTCATGATGATCACATTTCTATTCATATAAGAGAATTGTGTAAGCCTTCTTACATCTATAAAAGTTAAAGTTCCAGACATCCAAAAAATTATAGATTCTGAATCCGAAGAATAATTATGAAATTCAACCTTCAGTGCCCCATTTCTATTTATGTTCAAATTAAGGACTTTGTGTAATAGCAGCGACTCGTTGTTCTTTCGAGAAAACACTTTCCCAGAATATTCGCCTCCCCATAAACCGTTTCACCACGTTTCTTTTTCGGCAATTCCCGGAAACGACCTATCGAAAAAACTAGAGTATTTAAATGGGGGAATATCAATCACCATTGGAAATATTGTATAAAAGCGATTCTTCAGTGCGCCGGCGAGTGAAACGCTCCTAAGGTTTTTAAGTCTTAACAACATGACAAACGCTTTCTCATTTCCTTGCCAAAGGTTAATGGACAAGTCCAGATTCCGTAGACACCGGTCCCAGGTCTCGCTTTTAAGTGCGCCTATCCCTAAATAATATAAATAGGACAACGTAAGCGCAAAATCAGCAACACATATTCTATGAAGAGTTGCGGTCTTGTTGGCGTCTAGTACTCCATCCTTAAAATTGTTTTCGCTTTCAAGCCAAGGACTGGGCAGGCAAACACGCCTCAACTGAATTGTTGTCATGTTCCTTCCCAAGAACGGGTGTAATAAACTTAATGCATATTCTGTACCTATAGTAATATATGTCATAAATAATTGATCCAATTTTACCAGTGGTACGAGAAAATTAATGCTAACATTTCTCATGTTCGCCAACCAGAGGAGATCCAGATATCTTAAGTTCCTCAAATATTTGAAACTGTCGTCTGTGATGATTTCGGCGTTACCGGTAATGATCAGCTTTTCGAGATTGGTCAAGTTTTGAAACTCCTCACCGAAATACACGTGTTTACCTCGGGTGTCGATAGAGAGTGACGTCAGGCCAACAATGTTGGCGATGAAACCGTAACAATATTTGTCTTTATCAAATGGTAAATATTGTATTAAATCCAACACCTTTAGATTTTCAAGCTGTTCAAAAGCTGATACTGGAAATCTATCATCGCAGATGTCAAGTTTATTTTTTTCCAAATAAAGATTTTCCAATTTACTTAGTCCAAGAAACGCTCGGGGCATGATCGTTTTAATTTTATTGTTGTTCAGATTCAGTGTTTGAAGTTGAGAGCAGTTTTCAAATATTCCAACAAGGATTGAGTCCAAGAGATTTCCTTCTATATTTAAATATGTTGTGTTTAATGGAAACCACTCTGCCTTCAGGTGGTCCAAATTTTTGTTGGCACAATCCACTTTGACGTCATTTTCTGTTTTTGTCACCTGACAGGGGTATATATCCAAATCAGCAAGTGATATTGCCTGGACATCGTTAGATGGGGCTGTAGATAGAGCCAAAGCCCTTGCACTCATAATTAGCAGTATTAAAAGGGTGTTCATGTTTGATCGTCTTAGATGTTCTTCTTGTGACGTGCGTCTCGTGATTTTGTCTTGTGTCTTATATTTTGTGACGCCTATCCTGTGTATAAAAATGAATACATGTTTATTGAAAACTGTAATTTAATAACACATAAAGTTAAACGAGACCAATATACAGTAGAGCGAGCATTTCAAATTGAACTGTATACCAAAGATCACCCAAAAATAAAATATTATTTATTTTCAAATAATGTATGTGCGTTTTGGTTTTCTTTAATTGATTTGTTGTGTTTACATTTAAGGACTGCTCGCAGAGTCTATTTGACCTATAGGTTCACTATGTTACTTAGGGGAAAACTATAAATTACATGTTACATACGCAAAAACAAAATACGCAAAAACAAAATACGGTTTAAATGTTCATACCCCACCGCCACCTGCAGCCGTACATTTTTACCCCCACGCTCCCTTTTGCGTTTGTACAAATGATCTTTCACCCCCCCCCTACCCACACAGTTTTTTTTACAACAAATGTATATTTTTAAAATAATTAAATAAGTACAGGGAAGTTCGACGAACTACACCAGTGGTTCTCCACCTTTCTAATGCCGCGATAATTTAATACAGTTCCTTATGTTGTGTTGACCCCCAACAATAAAATTATTTTCGTTGCTACTGTTGGAAATTGAAAAAATGCTGAATGCTAATTGCGCATTATTTATTGTGTAGTGACGTCATGTTTTTATGCTGTCTTGTCGAGTGCTCCATGTTGGTAGGACTCCATGTTGTTCTCCTACAATAAAACGTTTGAACTACCGGTTACCTTGATGGTTGCCTTTGCTTGTTTGATTATCTTCCTTGTGAATTACCTTAGCAACTTAATATTTTCAATAGCTACTTCATAAATATGTGTTTTCCGGTGGTCTTATGCAACCCCAGTGCAATGGTCATTCGACAGGTTCAGAACCGCTGAACTAGACAATTAAACGAAATAACCGTACCTGCAAGTATTTTAATTAAACATGTTTTAAGTTTCACAAGCGTGGAAAAAAAGGTGGGATGGGCAGCAATGTTAAATAGGTCAATATTTTAACCATTATTGTGTATAATGTATTGCAATTGCAATAAAATATATTTTACTATTGTGAGTTTTATCCTAAAATGTTGTTATATTATGGGAAATATTTTTTTCATTAGCATCATTGAGGACTCTTTTTTTTTTTTTTTTTTTTGTTCTCTCTCATTACTTCACATATTTCATGTGCTCAGATTTGGCGTAAGCAAAAAAGGTTTGGAAATTACCATGTAAAATGTGCTTAAAATGTTGTCTCGGACTCTTTTTTCCTTTTTCGTGACTGCAGCTATTCGGTGAAGCCAAATTAAATTTTTTATTTCTTAAAGCAACCTCACGCGCAAGGATAAAAACAAAAGCAAACGGTTAACTTAGGCTATGGTCAACTGGTGAGGTACATCACAGGCATCCAAGACTGAAGAAATGGTACGAGAACGATCGTTCAGTAAATAAATTCGTCTTACATTGTGGTTACGTAGCAACCGACTGCAACCAGATCTTCATTGTTTATCATAACAACGGCCTTGAACTATTAATGACTGGTTGTAGCATTGTAATGCTGTTGCCACACTGATTTATTGTTGCAAACTAAACATATTTATTTTGTAATATTAATTCTTGCTCATATAAATGACAATTACAAATTTGAGCTGTTATTTGTAAATACAATGTTAAGTAATTGTTTAAAGTTTCTTTGATTATGCGCCACTATTTAATTTTTATTCTTACTTGCTCCTATCAATTTACTAAAGACTAAAGTCTTAGAAACTAAGAAAGTGTTGGGTTGCGTTAAGAGAACGTTCATGCCATTAGACTTAGCAAAATGATCCAACATAAACTACAGCTTTAAAACTATTTTTATTTATTTTTTATTTTTTACATAGGCTCATGCTATTTTAGATTAAATATTAGTTAGTTAAAATATGAATTTCTAGCTGAAGCGTTTGCTTGTCTGTAAAGATCCCTACTACTAACAATAAATATAACTCATAACAAAGTACAACATCCTTCTCCCCCCCCCCCAACCCCCTTTTTTCAGTGCGTACATAATATGGAGAGCCCCTTGATGTTTAAAATACATTGTTTTTGACGTCATGGTCATTCAAGGAATTCAAAAGTTTTACAATAATTTACCGCGTCTCATTCGTCGTGGCTATTAACACTAGTCTTTCTAAATTATTTTAAGTTTGAATATTTAAACAAGAAAGACTAAGTTATATAATGACCCAAATATGTGGTAGGCACTATCGTTGCAATTTAGTAGATTTACACACCCTTTATAAATTAAATAGTGGGCCCAAAGTCTCTGTATATAATCTATAGGAGGCGTTTTATTCGTGATTTGTGAATTGTTCCCACCGAGTTCTTATTTTTCAACAAAATAATTAACATGAGTTCAATGACACTGTTATAAATCTCTAGGCCTGTAACATGGGCGCCCGCAGGGGGGGGGGGGGGAAGGGGGGGCCTTCCCCCCCCCCCCCTGGATTGATTGGATAAAAAATTTTTAGACAAAAATAGACAAAAAATTTATCAAAGTAAAGAGAAAATAAAGAGAAAGTAACTAAGCTGATGTGCTGTCCGTTCGTTCACCATACAAATACGCCACAGTAAATTAAAACTACATTAAAACATTACTAAAATTTTTTGCCGCCCCCCTAGAAAGTTAATCGATTTTTTTGCACCCCCCCCCCTAGAAAATTTTCTGCGGGCGCCCATGGCATGTAACAACATCAATGCTGGCATGATATCAGCTGAAAGAAAAAATTGCCAAATAAAATAAAGTCAAAGAATAAGCCGTGTTGAGCAGAGGTATCTGCCAAGAACTTCATTGGGTGTCTATGTATTGCAGAGGCGTAGCGAGGGGGGGGGGGCTGGGGGGACAGATGTCCCCGGGCGCAAGCTAGTTAGGGGCGCCAAAATGTGCTTTTATATTATTTTATTGGTAAAAATAATGGGTTTGAGAGTTGAAAAAAAAAAGAAAAGGAGGCGCTTTGAAATGGATCTTGTCCCCGGGCGCGAATCTTGTCCCCGGGCGCCAAACACCCTCGCTACGCCTCTGATGTATTGTCGATGTCTAGGGCATGACTCTTACACCAGTACACAAGAATATGACGCCTGACGTGAAGTCCTTCCCAATTATTAATAATTAAACTTTGACTACACTAACACTGTTAATCTACCGTGTCCTCAATACCAACACTATCACAAATAATCCAGTTAGTTCAGTACGTTTTGCCAACAAGCTGAGTAAAAGAACTACGCACTAAAGGGATCACTTGACTCAACTTCTTTCTCTTTTACTCCTTCAATCCTTCCGTTCAACAACTCTTCCAAAACACTCATCTTCCGTTGTTTGCACGAGTTCCTACGCAAGCTTTTCTCTTACACTGGCATCGGGACTACTTTCATAATACAGCTGACATTTCATCAGGGACTCTAACGTTGTCAGTATCTTTACTAGGATTGGCGTCGGTAAACCAATGGTGTCACCCTCTCCAGACTTCCTCATGGACCTCCTCCGAGCCTGCACGCTGTAGTGAAAACTCTTCCAGTGTCACCCAAAATTGGCGACAATATGCCCTGCTGGCTACCAATTCTAGGGACACCCTTTTCTGGTGGCACCTTGCTCTGATTACACCCTGTTCACCCTTTTGGCACCCTGACTTGTATTCAACTGATACCTGTTATGAAGCAGACCCGAGTGAGATCCGTTAAAATGCATATTTACCAGTTGGTGTCACCCCCTTGCTAGGATGTCACCCGGTGCAGTCAGCACCCGCGGAACCCCCCCCCCCCCCCAAAAAAAACTAAAACAACCCGTCTATTTACGCGGCCCCATACAATAAATGGAACATTTAAGCATGCTTGTCTTCACTGTGACTCTACAAAGCTTGAACAAATATGTTTCAATGACCAACCATATCCAGTTACGAAGAGCTCTAAAAAAATGTGTGGGAGTTGGGGGGGGGAGGGGGGGGGTTTGCAGGATCTTCTTTTGTAATTGCTGCGTAAGGGTGGGGAGGAGAAACGAGAGCTTCTATCAAAACTTAAGAAATGTTTTTATTATTGTCTCTTTTCCATGTTTGTAACTATACATAGGATATAAGAATAAACATGTACCAGCAATATTGTATAATAACTTTTGTCAACATTTCTTTCCACGACGGAATCCCTTCCCCCCGATGAGAATACCGTTTTCCGATGAGATTCCGATCCCGAGTCTCCCATTTCCGGTAAAATCCCGATCCAGATAAGGGCGTTTATAACCTTAAAACGATTATGAAAAAAAAAAAAAAAAAAAATCAAAGGTTCTAGAATAGGGGTCGGCAACCTTTTGAGACGGAAGAGCCAAAAGTTACAATTTACAAAATTTCCCAGTTTTTTTTCCCAGCATGGAACTGAAGAGCCGCATCTTGACATCAAAAGAGCCGCATGCAGCTCGCGAGCCGCAGTTGCCGACATCTGTTTTAGAACAATCTAGAAACTTCATGAACTTATAAAAAGATGACTAAGCGATACCGAGAAAATCCGCAGGAAATTATAGAAATGAACAGAACTAAACTAACATTAAACTTTTCAATAAGCTTTCAGATCCCAAAATATAATAATATGGCCGTGAAACAATACAGATCATTCTGTATATTCTGTAAATTTAATAACTTCTTAGAAGCGTGTGAAAAATGACTTTCCAACGTAATTATTTTTCGAATACGAACAATTCTATAACTTTAACCATTTTTCATTTACTTTAAAAGGGCCGGCCACCCGGTGGGGGTCCATTCCAATGTTCCCTTTAAGCTGCACGGCTGCGCGGCCACGCAGCTATCTCACAGATGCCGCGCAGCAGTTTTGAAGACAGCGCAGCAAATTTCCATGTCAAATGTCTGTTTCTTTTGTGGGCTGTAAAATTTTGCACACAAAAAAATTGATGCTATAAAACTTTGCACACAACTGTATGACTTTGCACACGAACCAGCAAATCTTAGAGGGAACATTGGTCCATTCCATATGGTACCATATTAGTTATGCCTGACGTAGGGGCCCTATAAAAATCATTGAAATAAATGATGGAGTTAAAATTTAAAAGTGGTCCCATTCAAATCGTGTTAAATTAGCCATAGGTAGAGCCTTTAAAATAAATTATCAAACTTTCTGCAAAATTCTTCGTTAGCACTGAAAGCATTGGTGTATCATTTTTTTTTTAAATTTATGGATGGCCCTCTACTTTTAAATGTACAAAAGTGAAAATCTCCTGTCAGAATACATATTGATTATATCACAAGAGAAAGCGTAACATCACTGGCGATTTTGGGTTTTATTTGTATGATATAAAAATATACAATGTGTGACGTCATACAATAATCTTTGCCCCCCCTCTCTTTTTGTCACAAACGGTCACGCCTTCTTAGACCCGCCCCACTTTTTTTTCCCACGCACACATTCACACATTTTTTCCGGAGCGTTACGTAATATATGGACGGCCACTACTAGTAACTGCGTTTTACTTTTATTCCCGAAAAATTCAACACAATAATACTAATAATTGTGATTAATAATGAAATAGTATAATGAATCTTCTAAACTTATACACTAAACACCATGTGCTTTTACAAGCAAAATACATAATTAATCGGTGACCGGAGTGACCGCTTTATTAGTTTGTGGGCATCAGTGAAATCCAACTTAATTCTAAATGTGGGTGTTATGAATATTTATTACTGTCCAACAAGTAATATTTACAGCGACTTCAATTGACAATTTTTAAAGTACGTATAATACAATTAAACGGATACAGCCTAACAATTACAGAATGGGCCATCAAAAGTAGCCTGATAATTAGAGCTCTTTTTTAAAAAGAAAAAAATTAAAATTTTTAATCTTCTTTTTACGACATTTATCAGCTAAATTTAGCTCTACTTTTGGTAATGGTAAACACGTCAAAGGTTCAAAATGGCGGATAGTGGACTTGGAGGTGTATTGGAAGATGATACTAGCTGGTAAAATATAGAGCAGCGTATAACAAAAAATATAGTCTTTAAGTCTCAGAAATATAAATGTATAATTTTAAATTTTATTTATTCTTTATAAGTTCTTTGACACGTGGTTTTACCAACATGTGTAATAATGAAAGTTCAATAAAAAAAAATATAGAAATATTTTTTTTTTATAGTTATTAGTTATTAGTTTAGTGAATTAAAATTAAGTAAGTTTTAATAATTGTTGGCTCAGCACAGTGGAGAGTTGACAATGCCAGTCCTGTGACTGTGAGTGATCTATCCCTAGGATAAGCTTACACAGTAGCTTCATACCGAGGATGCATACCGAGCATGTTGACACCCTCACAGGGGGCTGAAACTTAATACTTGACTTAAATAGAACATTATAGTTATAGTTATAGAATAGAGCTTGCCCAAAATACTCAGATCAATATTTCATAACAACACTCCAGATCAAAGTTTGTGTCTAAGTTAAATAAATTAAATACAAGACTAAATACAAGAGCAGCAGAGTGACACCAGAAAAAGCCTAAAACAGGTGACACCACAACAGAGTGCCAACAGAGCAGTGGTTTAACTGTGCACGGAGACAAAAGATGTTAAAGTCAATGTGGATGTCATTGTCAGGAATGTCATTGCAGGGTTTGTTTGTTTTGGAGTGGGGGGGGGGGGGGATTTTGGTTTTTGGGTTTTTTTTTTTTGGGGGGGTTTAACTGTGCACGGAGACAAAAGATGTTAAAGTCAATGTGGATGTCATTGTCAGGAATGTCATTGCAGGGTTTGTTTGTTTTGGAGTGGGGGGGGGGGAATTTGGCTTTTTGAGTTGTTTATTGCTGGAGGAGCAACAGCGAATAGTAATTGAAATAAAACCAGCAAATGACATCCCTGGTTGTGAATCATGAATTCACCTCACACTCACTGGCCCAGTGCCAGTTACTAACAGAAAACTTTTATTTTGTCTCTAGTCTAATGAGTAAATATTTATTTTTAAAAGAGTGCATATGATTTAAAATAAAAATCATTAACAGTCCTGAATCCTTTAGTCTTAAGTGTAACCAAACTCTCAACTGTAATTGTAATGGTAGCCCTTGTCTTATAAAATTATGGCTATCTTACTATGAGTGACTGTATGTTACACAGTATTGAGTAGTTACTACACTAAAGTGAAGCTAAGGCCAAATGAATTACCCCCCAACTTCTTTTTGTTTAAGTTAAGTAGGTAAGACACTAAAAAAAAACAATAGTAATAGTTCTAGCCTAAGCTTCTAAACATTTAGAATTGCAGTCCACGCCATCAGGTTTATGTGCATGATGTAAGATAATAATGACACTTATTGACTTAGAGATGGGTTCTGTTCAATCATGGTTCTAGAGCAGGGGTCTCAAACCGAAATCATCCGCGGGCCACAGGAGGTAGAGTCTAAGTGCGACTGGGCCGCAACAAGTATTTCACAAAAAAGTGATTACAAATTCAAAAAAGCACAACTATTACAATCTACTCTACCTTTGTTATTGTTAATAACAAATAAAAACATTAAGGGTTCTCGAGACCTAGGCTACACTTTCTTCCGCCTACTCTTTGTTGCCAAAGACCTGGCAGCGCTTCTCCTTATACAGCTGAGCAACATAATTTGGCTTGAGAGAGGAAGCAACTGAGACCCTCAGTCTAGCTTAAAGATGCTCATCAGTATGTTTGGTCATGAACTTTGATTTGTTAAAGTTCATAGTGGAAAAGAGCTTTTCACACAGATGTGTACTCCCAAAAAAAGGCACATGATCTGATTGAATAACCTGGAAATCTCAGTGAAGGTGGAGGGCAATGCTCACATAAATTGTCCATGATTGTCAGTGTTTCCCTTCACCTCCCTGAACTTAGAATTGCAATGAAGATCAATCAGCTCGGTTTACAACGTTTTTTTTTAAAAGGGGGGGGGGGTGTCATCTTCCACATTAAAGGAAAAGGGGTCAGCAAAAGTTGATCTGTGTTTTAAAGTGTAAAAAAATGTGATCAAATTCTTTCTGTAGCTTTGCTATGGCATCATTATACTGACTCGGTACTAATGAATGGTGTGCCCAAGTCCATGAGTACTTTGCATGTTAGGAAATAGCAGAGGTTTCTTTAAGTACCATAACATAAGTTTTGTGCAGAATGCCCTGACATTGTCATAGTCATAGGCAACACTGACAAGCTGCGCCTGTTCTTGTAACTTCTTGATGAGTACATTTAGCTCCTGTGCAATGTCAACAAGAAAAGCCAAGTCCATGAGCTATTTGGGTTTATTTAATACAGGAACTACCACCCCACTCTTCTCCATGAAGGCTTTTAATGCTAAAACGTGCTTAAACAGTAGGCAGGAGCAGGCAATAATTATGTATTATTGATGCGAAGGAAGATGCTATTGTAGGGAGAATGAATTAAGATTTTTTATCGTTGCAAAGGCCTTTTTGACTAACCCTATTGAAAGTGACCAAGCTGACAGGCTCGGAATTCCCCTCACTTGTAAACACTAGGATTGCTATGATGTACACAATTATGGTGCATTACCCAATAATTGACTTTTTAAACTTTTCTCAAAACTGCTTTTTGGCTATGTTTGTCTCATAAAATTCAATAAAATAAAAATGTTTAGTCCTTAGTCCGGCTTTAAAAAGATTTTTACTATTATAATCAACGTCCAAATCTATCCAAACATTAAAAAAAATCAGAATGAGACTAGTCGGTGAGATTTGACTGAAACCGTTGCGGAGGGTCACATTATAGATATAAGAATGGGGAAAACATGCGGGCCGCGCTAACACTAAATTTTGCTGTCATGTAGTGGGCAAAAAAATATTGTCTTGCGGGCCGCAAATGGGCAGCGAGTTTGAAAACCCTGGTTTAGAGAGAGATATGCGCGTAACCAGGTTAAAGTGCTGTTCAGTTGCGTAGATTATTTCTTAACAAATTTTATCGCGTGTAAACTTTAGTGGATTCGTTAGTAAATTAACTCCAGTCAGTAATGGTTAACTAACACTAAATTGTACAGCCCAAACTTGTCTTTTATTTGAATTCTAAAACATCTTTGAACAGCCCCCTACCCCTATTGGTACATAGCCCGTGTCTGATCTTCCCATTTGTCTTTTTTTTCACCCTATATACTATATGCCAGATTTTTTCATCTATAGGTTGGTTTCAAAATTTCATTTAGTATACTGTGCTATGTACCACTGGGGCCTGTTCAAAGACAAAATCAAATTAAAATAAAATTTATCTCTGTACAATTTAGTGTATGTTTAAATGCAAAATTACACAATTCGTTAGGAAATAAAATGCACACTTGAACTGCACATTTATCCATAACCATTTCCCCCTTGAGTTTCCTCTGAAAACAACGTGGTGTATTGTTTGTAAACAAATTTGTTTAATTGTTTAACACGTTAGGCTGTCAGAGTTGGAGACTGCTTTGGTTGAGGAATGTGACTTCAGATCTCTCAGGAATATTTGCAAAGGGAGGCCTGTGCCAGAACATTTGAGGGGAGAAGTTTGGCAAGTATGTGTAAAAAATTCTCCATGCAGTGCATTCAATTTTTAAAAGAAACAAAACATTATTAATTTACTTTTTGGTAGCTCATGTCATGAAACATTGTATCTCAATTTTTAATTTTTTGGTTTAAAAAAAAATGCATCTCTATATTTGTAGATCTTAAATTTAATTTTGAAAAGGCTCACATTCTCCAAACTCGGGAAGGCTCATTCTTTCACCCAACTAAATTTACTGAGCATTATAGGGAAATAACAAAATAAGTAATTTCTTGCTCTTAATCTATTAAGCATTAGATATCTTTATGGTTTTTGCATTTCTGCTAAAAATCCAGAGCTTGCATTAATTGCTAACAACTAACATCATCCTGGGCTTTGTATTAGAAGAAAGTTTATATGTTGCATTATACTTTGATTTACAGATATGCCTGGGAACAGTTGGTAAAGATGCTTTGTCTGGTTTTGATGGGTTGTATGACATGGAGGGACAAGGACAACTACGGGAAGATTGTAAAACTTTAGTAGGTACGGGAACTAGAAATGGAGAGCATGTATTTTTTCATGTGACTGAGATATTAAAAGAAAAATTGAAAGGGGTTAATGTTATGGTATGTTATATGATTTCATCAGACTAGTAAACCTTTGGCAACTGCCACTTTCAGCCATTGTTACCACTGTTCGGCACGTTCATTACACAGTACTATACAAAATAAATGTACCCTTCATCACTTTAGTAAAATTTTATTTTCCTCTAGAGTGCTTTAGAATATTCTTTACAAAATAAAAATTATTTTTTCATCTTTAAACTTTCACCAAATTTTCTTGTTTATGACACAAACTAGTCTCCTGTTTTTATCCTTAGTGCATTTGTATATATACGTCTCTTTGCCACTGTAAAAGTCATGCTGTGTGAAATTTTTGTGGGGCTAGAGAGAGTGAATTTGTGGGTTTGTGTCAGTTACAATAAATTTAACACATTTAATTATTTTTCTCTTCATATCTTAATTATTCTGTGGAAAGATAACATTAATCCACATCTTATTTTTTAATGTATTACATCACCTTAATATTATTAGGCAAACTTGGCAATGACGAAGAGGATAAAGTTTCAATAGTTAGTGACTTGGAGACAACAGTGACATATTATTGCAAGTCCAGAGGTCTCAAGTATGCCCATGGTAATGGATGGATGGACATGCTCCAAGTTTTGTTGGCCGTGAAGATGAGCCAGTCAGAATTGTACAACTGTTTTTATTCTATTCACAACAAATACATACCACAGTGAGTTAGATCATGCTTTATTTGGTTTATTAAATCCTTTATATTAACTTTGTTTTTGTGTGGTTAGGGCAAAATGTTTGGCTGGCTAATTGACACACTTCCTGTCAACCTATCAAGCTGAAACTTGGCATATAGATTATTTGGCAATAACAATACATTCTATCCCCAACTCCCAAAATTCAGTTGTTTTTTTCTGTTTTTCAAGGGGAGGATGAAGGTAATATGATGTCACTAATTTCATCAAATAAAATTCCAGATAACTGCGAGATTCTTAAAAAGAAATATGCAAGTGTATTTGATGTGTAATATTTTCTTTTTTTTTTTTTGAAAGAGTTGGTGAAATATATTTGTGGTTTAAAAGCAGGTGGGGCATTAGAGTTTTGATATAAAATAAAATAACTACAAAATGCATATAAAAGCTTTGTGTATAAACTTCATTTTTTGGGGTTGTTTATTCTCAATGAAAATTCACTGCTGTGTTATTTTGGAAGCTGTTTTATTCTTCTTTCAAGTGTACTTGGTAGAAAGCATTATTTTTCTTGCCACAGCCAAATCTGTTAAAGTAGGTTGTTGGGGGTTCTGTGATTCAATGGTTGGTGCCTTTAGTGATTACATCAAACTCAAACAATGACATTTCAACTGCAGGCTGTCAATGCTGAACCAGCTTTAAAAATATATGTAATAAATCATTCTTACAACCATTTGATTTATGTTGCTCGGGTAATTCTCTTTTATTTTCCTTGTTTTTGTCTAGTGGATGTAAGAAAAATGGGAAACCATTTCATCTTTTTCGACTCCTGCTTCAGTACCATGACCCAGAGTTGTGTTCTTATCTAGATACACGTAGAGTTACCCCTGATCTTTATGCAATGTCGTGGGTGAGTTGTCTGTCTCTTATTCATTTTTATGTAAAATTTTTGCAGCAGGCTAATTCACAAGTAGTGCCATTATGGTCCTGTTATGAGACGGTGCCTTGAAAGTGTCTCTTTAAGTGACAGCATCTGTTTTGGGGCACTGTAGAACTGTACTCAGGATCAAAGTGAATATGTATTTTCTTGATCTGCAATCTTTTAAAATGAATAGTTTTTATAGATAGATCTGTATCAAAGTTGAAAACATAGCAGAGCATTTTCCTAAAGTTTCATTCATTAAACAATTTGCACTACTTGCTACTGAAACTTTGATTTAACAGTTCAACAGCTTGTTTGGTGGAGTTTGTGACCTGCATGTGTGTTTAGCCATGTGGGATGTGATATTTCAACACGCTGATCCATTCTTGGAACTTTTCATGGGACTGGTCATCCTTGTCAATGCCAGGTAAGGCAGGATGTTTATTTTTATCTATGATATTTAAACTTACAAACCTGAAGCAATGATTAGATATTATCCTGCCTTTTTATGCGGTGTGTTTTTTTTAAAAATTAATATATAGTGAATTTATCAAAATTGTGCAAAAATAAATCTTCAAATTTGCTCTCTTATGATTTTGTCAGTGATTTGGATTAAGTTTCCTAAGGGTCTCATTTTATATTCCCATTTACAGTATTGAATTAGGCCTACACAGCATCACAGAGTTTTTGAAGCAAATCTGTAATTTATTATTCTTAAAAATTGGTCATTAAATTAAAAAGTGTTAAATAATTGACGTACAAGACAGCTACTAATATGTTATAGAATATTTCTGTTGAATCAACGTCATTACCCCCCCGAAATGAGCAATAACCCAAGACCTTAAACTGTGGTATGTAGAAAAAAAATGTTGCCTGTTAAAAAGCTTTTTTTTTTGGCCATTTCCAGAGACTCTATCCTAGAACATAAAGAACAAAGTAAAGAAGAATTAATTGGTAAGCAACTGCCACCACCTAGTTTTAGAAGTGCATTCTGTGGCACATCATAACCGTTGTTTGGGAATTATAGTAATGTTAAATGTTAACCTTAAGATGTTGCTTCTGTCATAAAACTACATTTGCCTTTTTTTGTGTGTTTTTACTTTCTAGAGAATATCGCCTCATTTCCACAAGCTCTTGAGGCTGAAGATATTGAAGATTTCTGCTCCCTTGCACAGTATTATGCAACAAAAACTCCACAGTCCTTTAGAAGGGTAATAACACTTTCATATATGTACATGAATTGTTAAAGATGTGGGTCCACCCAACTATAAAAGATACTCTGATCCTGAACCTCTAAGGTTTTCCAAAATAAATAAAGGAAAAGAGATATGCTTAGGCTTAAAAAGGAGAGACAAGACATTTTAAACTTTTCCAATGTTTATTCCTCATAGTTTTCGCAATGTCTCTTCCCCGAGACCGTCTCTGGTTGGTAATAATTCCTACCAGTTTTTTAACAAGCAGAGTAAATAAAATATCTTTAATATCTGAGAGGTTATCAGGAGAATCTCAAAGGAAGAATCTGCATGCTTTTGCAAAACCTTAACTTGATGCAGATGTTTCTGTGTAAATGACTGTAATCCGTGTACCGTTTCAGGACTACCAGCTGGCAATGTTTGGCAGTAGTGTGGCAGCCCAGAAGGAATCAGAGAACAACATGTACATGGACTCCCTGTGTCTGCTGGTGTCAGGGGAGGAGCTACTGCAGGCCAATCAGAATCAAGTCATCAATGTATTTCAGACTGACAATTAAAATAGAAATGTTTTGTTGTATTCCAGTATAATTGATAATTGATTAACTAGAAAACTAACAAGGATAATGCAGTTATTTAAATGTATATATATATATATATGTATATATATATATATATATATATATGATCCAAATGTTTCTACTGTTTAAAAAGCATTAACATAAAAAAACTAACTTATCTTACATCAATAATAAGTTTTTTTTTATTTTTGCATAATTACAGACCTGTTTACCCCTACAATTTCATCATAGTAACAACTTTTTCAGCCTAAGACTACAGCCTGAAAAAACTACCGCTCAATATTTTTAAAATTTAAAAAAAAAAAAAAATTAATTTATAAAAGGTAAATTTTCAGTGAAAAGTTACCATATTTTTTTGTTATCAATCTGATAACGATGACAGTCATTGTCCTTAACAGTCTCAATCCAATTTCAGTGAGCCAAATATAATGTTTAACTTTCCCCCTATCTCATTGACCAAATGGACACTACAAGTTTGAGCTTGAGACTACATTTTTTAAGAGCTGAAAACTACCGTGACACTAACCTAGGGGTAAGCAGGTCAGCATAATCCAATAAGAGCACTATCATTGAAGTGATATCAAATGTATATGACACCAAGTTCAGGGTTTATGAAGTGGTATGCAAAATTAAAACATATAGGAGTTAAGTAACTACAGGCAATAGAGTATTGATGTGTTTAGAGAGCATTTCATGGTTGGATGCTTTTTTAATGATATCTGTGGGTTTTTTTTTCTTCCATTTAACACCAAGACTAAAAGCAGACCACAGAGGCCATCTGTTGAAAACGTGCCGATCACTTGATTTGTTCATCTCTGGTCCTAATGGCTTTTGTTTTTCTTTTTATTTAAGGAAGACACAGTGAGATATTTTGTTGTGGACTGTAGACCAGCTGAACAATACAACACAGAGCACCTCATGACAGCTTTCCATCTAGATTCAAATTTGGTGAGAACATTCACAGAAACCATCCATATCTTTTTTTTTTTTTTTACAAGTTACAGTGTGTCTTTCCACTCCATTTCAATGTATTGATGACAGGAATGGAGTGAAGACAGTTTTTTTGTCTCATGATGCATGTTAATGTTGAGAACAGTGTAAAATACTTAAATTGTAAAGAGAGTTCATTGTTGTGTTTCATAGATAAAAGTAGCAGGATGGGGTAGTTATACATTAGTGATTTGATTAGTCAGTATAAATGGGTACTGATCACAGTTATTCATTATAAGAAAACTAATGATGCTAGATATTTAATACCCATGTGGTTTGTGCCCTCATTGAAACATGAAACAAAGCAAAATATTAGAAAGTGGAAATGTAACATGTCAGGTTCGACATTGGTGAAAATCCATTTCTTTATAATTTAATCATAGACTGGCCATATAATCAATCATAGATTAACCATATAATCAAAGACAGACCATATAATCATTAGACAAGCCATCTACATTTTGGATGTGATGAAAACACAGTAATGTCTTGTCTTCATTTGCTTCTCCTCAGATGCTCCAAAACCCAGAAGAGTTTAATGTGGCCGTGCAAGCTTTGTTTACAGCTCAGGCCCAAGCACTTGCTGCAGGTCTGGCTTTAGTCAATGTCATAGAAGTTGATATTTTAGTTTAATTAAGAAATAAAATAAACAATCAAAATGATCAGTTCCTACTCACTAGAGGAATAGTTCATAATTTATTATTTTAAAGAAAAGGTCTCTTGTTATTGGCACAAGACACTTTCAGGGATTCTGTTATTTTGTTGATTTTTTTTTTTATTAAAGAGGACACATTGTTCAAGATTTCCATGTTTTTAAAAATTAAAGAGATATAAATCTTAAACAATTTTTTGATTTGGTAAAAAATTCACTAATTTATTAGGTTTACTTTAATAGTTTGGTGTCTAAAATTTTCTTTTATTCATTGTGGACTGCTAAAAAAACATATTTATTCATTAGAATTAGATACTGACTTGACTGCAGTCAATGGTATTCTTTAAATCTCTTCCTAATGCTGATCAAGCTGTCTTGTGTATTGCAGGGTCAGCAGCATCAGGTGAACACCTTTGCTTCATGGGAAGTGGTAGGGAAGAGGAAGACCAATATGTCAACATGGTTGTGGCCAACATATTGCAGAAAGGCAAACAATATGTATCCATTGCCAAGGGAGGCTATCCTGGTAAAGTCACCATAAGATAATCCTTGTTTATCCACAATATCAACCAAGTACCAGTGCTTCTGTGAAAGAACTTTATAAAGTGTTATTTAAATTTATGCTTTGTAGAAAAAAAATTGTTGCTTATTTTTAAAAAAATAAAAAATTTATAACCATTTAATTCACAGCAATTCACAACATTTTAAAAGCCACGTCACAAAATGGAGGTATGAACTTCGACCTGGTGGTCTCCCACAACAGTGATAATAACTCAAACCACAGTGGCAGTGGCCTGGGAGAGGGGATGATGAAAGGTGGTCAAAGACTGGACAAAAATTCTATGAAATATGTGAGCATTAGTGTTTAGTAGAGTTAATTTTTTTTTAAATCCTCAGTGTTGAAATGGTCTTAAACTGGACTTAAGATTACCTTTTTAATTAGTAAAAGATTCTGCATCCACTTGTCAGGCCAAATATAATTTCTCATTTGTAGGCTTATAGTTTATGTTAGTTTTATTTCCTTAGTAAATATTATTTGGTAACCAAAAATTTTAATGAATTCACGCAAATGATCATGCATAAAAGAGCCACTATTTTATTGTGTATATAAATATTTTATTGAATTACTCATTTGTTATAAAATTATGTAAAATTCAAAGAAAATGTGCTTAAATTAGGAGCAATGTACATTCTATAATTTCTTTCATCATTTGCTTTAACATGATTTTTAAAATTTAATATTGTATAGTTTTCTAAAGATCTTCTCGGCAAGCTCTCTGGAGTGGTCAAATCAAAATCTGCAGAGATGAAGGAAAAATTATCCAACTATATCAAGAATGATGGTGCAGGAGAAAGGTAAGACACTTTTTATGTATCTTTTGGCTCAAATCTTTGTACATGTCAAATGTGGACAACAAAGAGGGTATCATACTGTTTGGGAATACACCTTTTAAATATAGATGGAATTAACATTTGATGCTCATCAGCTTTTAGCAATTTATCAAGATTGAACAAAAAGTAGGGAAGTAAAATTGGTTAGTTAAGTCATCATAGTTAAATAAATGCTGAAAAATAAATATAGGGTGAGTGGGAGCCAGGCTTGATACATATACATTTTTTAAATAAGGGTCAAGCAGGTGTATATAAAAATAGTTATATGATCTTGGTTACAAATTTATAGTACATGTAGAGTTTTAAAAATACTATATTGATGTACAGTGTAACAATGTAATTTTTATAATATGTTTTAATTAGATTTTGTTTTTTTCCTGTGGCTATTCCAATCTTGTTGTTTTATGTATTGCACAACTGCATATGATGCTCTTTATATTAAACCAGGCATGTGAGTAGTGCTGAGAGGACTGGTAAGAGGTACAGAAACATGGCCAATGTGTTTACTATTGGAGATGATGATGAAGGTGAGCCCTTTATTTCAGGTTATTTTATGCTTGTGTTGATTTCAATTCTGGATTATGTGAAATCCTACCTGATTGAATTCTAATTATCCTGCCTGATTGAACTGCTAAATATCCTGGCTGACTGAACTGCTAAATATCCTGCCTGATTGGACTGCTTAGTAATTTAGTCATTTAACTTATGAAAAGTTATGTTGTGACTAATGCCCTGATAAGGATGTTGTAATTTAGGGTGCATTTGTTAATGTTTACAAACTCTACTGAAAAGTGACAGATGCCCTCATTTTTGTCTGCTTATAACAGAAGCAAACACCCATTGTGGTTGTTTCTTGTGTACATCTTGATGTAATATTTTGATGTAATATTTTCTGTAAATGTCTAGCAGCATTATGACTGTTGGTGAAAAAATGCTACTATCAATTTTTATTCCCAACTATAGTTGAGGACTGCAGTGCTGTGGACTCGGACGAAGAGGATCAGAATCGTGAAGTGGTCAGCCTGGAGACCTGGATTCAGAAACCAGATGTTGTTTACTCGTGTAGGTGTACAGAGTACCGGCCAAGTGGGCAATCATTTTCAAGGTAGGCTTTTATGCCAGTCTTAGAATCATTTAATTTTCATATGGTCAATGACATACATTTTGCTGTTGTCGTGCACTAGGAAAAATTGAATTTACATCATTAAAAGAAAAGATTTGGTGATGTGCATGACTAAAAGTTTTGCCTAGACAGTGATGTAATTCCAAGATTTAGTAATTATGGTCAATGAGTTACAGACATATCAGGAAATATGTACAAAAGAAATTTTTGTATAATTAAAATTGTTAGACGTAGATTTATTAATTTAGGGAAGGTTCGAGTGACAAATAAACTTTTAAATAAAATTTATTTTGTTTTTGTGTTTTTTCCCATTATTTCACTTTGAAAGAAACTTCTTTTCAAACAAATTGTAGTCAAAAATTTATCAAAACAAATTCCATTCATAGAAATTCCCAGTAGCCATTTTTTACAGAGGAGCTTTAATTTTCACAAAGAGCCTGCTGTCTTGTATGAGGTGCAAGTTAAAACGGATAAGCGATGTTAGCTGCACAGCTCTTTCACCTGTTCATCCACCTTAATAATTAGAAACAGCTATTTTTTTATATTCCAGATAATGTCAGTGCTGTTAGTTAAAGATTTTTTTTAGCGAATATTTATATAAGACTTAATTATTTATTTTTTCAGTTATCTCCTGGTAACCTTAAGTCATCTATACGTCTTGCGTGAAATCCCCTCTCGAAAAGGCATGGCTGTAATAATTGCAAGAAAGGCCCTTGGGACGGTTATTAAAATAACTTCCAAGAAAAAGCAGCCAGAACTGATTACAATAAAATACGGAACTCATGAGGATGACGGATTTCACGTCACAGATGTTCACAGGTCAGCCATCTTTTTTTTCGTAAGATCAATTGCCTTTACCCTTCATTTAAAAAAAACAACTTTTATCCCACTTGAAATGAGCATGTTTGGTTGTATCATGTTTAATGGCTCATACCTGTTACAGTTATCTTGATTTCCTTTGTATAACTCGATGCTCTAACCTATTTGGCTGATCTTTCACTTACAAATTCTTTATATAATAATAATTATAATAATAAAGTTCATTTCAAAAACACGCTTTAAATATTTAACATACACCTATGCAACCAAGAATTGCACTAATAAACAATCTATTCAAATCAAGTAACCCTACACATATGAGAGTTGTAAATACTTTGTTTTTATATTGGCCTTCAAAAAGATTGAATGTATTGTTTATAACATATTTGAAGACTGATAACAAGAACTTTGGATGTCAGTGCCAGTCACTCCGTATTTTCAGTTTCAATATGCCACTTAAGTTGCTGAAATTTTTAAAATCCTTGTTGTGTTGTATTTGAGTAGAATCTTTATCCTTTTGGTTAGCGGCACTAAGATATTGAGGGGGGAAAAAGTGCTAATTTTATTTCACACCATCCTCTTACTGTGACAATTTATTTTAAAGTTTTTAATTTTGATTAAATTCATGTGTGAAATGTTATGTTACTTCCTATTTACTTCTGCACTAATTATCTTGAACTGAGTTACCTTTATTAAAAAGTTACAAGCAGTGAGTGAATCAGCCAATATCTAAAGTCACCAATTAAGTACCTTATCATCTTTTAATATCAACTAGCTCATTAAAAATATCTCACAGTTGCTTTGTTATTTTAGACCACTTAATTTAATGTTATCACTTTCGCCATATGAAAATTGCACAAGAAGAACCATGCTAAATTTAAAAAAATTAACGTTACACAAAAAACGAATATATTTTGTTCCCCTCCCAGGTTCTACATTCCGACCGCCTCAGACGCCACCCGGGTCATCAAACAACAGATAATGAAAGTACTGGACGCACTCGACAGTTGACACAGCTCACTATGAGAACTTGCAAGTTATCCCTGTCCCTTCTGAGTACATTTCCTTTCAGTGTTGTAACCCTCCTACAGACATGATAACACTTTTTTTATTTCCTTCAACTAACAAGAAGGAAATAGAAGTATTTTCACTATGTTTTGCTTTGTGAATAAAAAAAAAAAAGCCATAACTTTTAGTGAAGAATGTTACATAGCAAAATTCTTATTTGCTTATGAGGGATTTTATGTAAATAACGGTTCAAATATCTTATAATTTTTTTTTTTTAAAACAGAGTTATTCCACCTATCCCGAGCTAAAAAAGAATTTTCTTTGTTTTCAAAGTAGTAAATCGTCATCATCATTTGCACATGATCTAAACTGCTCCCTTCTGTCTAGTCATCATATGCACAGTGTGCAAATTATTGCTGCCGACAGAGTGAAGTTGAAACTGTCAGACCATGCCTCATCGGATTTTTATTCAGTAAAAACAGTCATGTCTGTCCTATACAAAAATCTATTTCTATCTGCCCTAGACAACAATCTTTTTTTATCTGCCCTAGAAAACAATATATTTATATCTGCCCTAGACCACAACCTATTTCTATCTGCCTTAGACTACAATCTATTTTTATCTGCCCTAGACAACATCCTCAGCATGTTGGCAATCATTCAAGTGAGTCGTATGTATTTCCAAGATGCAGCCTCCTCCTCCATTTCAGACCCCAACTTAGTTTATTTGTACAAATCTTAAAGACAATATGCTACAATCCCTGATGTTATTTTTTTCTTAATTTGTCTTTTTTTTTTTTGAATCAGGGCATTTGTGGCACTTAGATTAATGAGATAGTCAGAGCTTCACCACTGGCATCTTGAGTTTATTAACAAAGAGGGCTTGCCAGAATGTGACATGAAATTCCTCTGTAACTTGTAAATAAAAACCTTCATTGTGATACAATATTAATGCACTGTAAAGTTCATTTTGAATGTCATGTCTTGATAATGCTATGTGTAAAGTTGTGCATAGATGGTGTGACTGTACAATGATCAAAGGGAATTAACCATGTAAATAAAAATTAACTAACAAAGCGGGCTTACTTATCTTTTATTCCTTTTTCAAACTGTCATTTGTGGTGTGTGAAAAAAAACATAATTATTTGTATTCACTTTATATGACACCACTTGGTTATCTGTAACGTTCAAGATAGCTGGGATAAGCTGTCAGTTTTTTTTCACCGGAAATGTTCCTCCTAGCTGAGAGCAAACTAGTTCTTAAAAACCCCAAAACTTTAAGCACCAACAACATTATCAATTAAATTATAAAATATTTCTTGTAGATACTCTTCTTAATGAATTCAATAGTATAAAGCACTATAGATTTGTAGAACTTTTCAAACAAAATTTAGTGACTCATGAAAGGGGGTTCTCCATGTTTAAACTTCATTTCTCCCTTCTGACTCACATGAGCAGATCTACAGTAAGATGTCTTATCACTGAAATATAAATTGTATGAAACTTTAGGATGTCAATCAATGCTGTGTTGAGACGCACAGTTTCATTATTTTGTACCGCCTTTTAGGAAGCGGGCAGCTTGAAAATAAAACAATAAAATGTTAATTCTGTGGACAATGTAAAATAGATGAATAAAAAAAAAAAACACATCTGATTTACTATTTAACTAAAAGGCCTTTTCTTTTCTTGTTAAAGTCATTAAAAGTGCAATGAATGGACAAGAAACCAGTTGAAAAAAAATTTGCCTCATCATTTGACACAGATAGCCAGGGTTTTAAGCCCAGGTTTCTTACTCACTAGAAGGATATTCTTGAAAATGAACTGCAGTTTTGCTGAAAAGGAAGACAGGGAGAGTACTTTCTACATATATAAGATGTTACATCTGAAAATTAATTATTGTTTGGAAAGTCTTCAATAGCAGACATTTTTTTTTCATCAAGTAGTTGCAGGAAAGATATTGCTGTTCTTCCTGAAGTTGAAACTTAATTCAAATCTCTATTATTTTAATCCAGTGTACAAGGTACCTTGTCCAACAATTACTGATGAGATCTATAGATAGCAGAAAGATGCTAGCACTTGGTAAAGCGAATGTAATAATAATTGTAATATAAATTATGCTTTGTCTTAATTCAAAGATCCTAAAATGAGTTTTATGAATTAACCCCTCAACCACCGATAGCGAACATTTTTTTGGGAACACGATGAAATAGTAATATAAATATGCTTTGTCTTAATTCAAATATTCTAAAACATGTTATACTGGCTCTCATGAGGTTGTGTTTGTTTTTCTTCGACCTACTTTAGAGTTTGTGTCATGCAAGTAGCAGAACCTATATTTTGTTTAGCGGCTTACATTTAAATATGCAAATATTTGTTTGTACAAACAGCTCCCATTTTGATGATTTGGAATTTATAATTAGTGCGCAATGTGATGCCATCATCACCATTTGTACAAATATATGCCTATTTGTTTTTTCTAATATAAATTTTTTTTTTAAATTTATGGCTATCTCTTTATTATATTTATTTCACAACAAACATCTTTTTCCTGTTATAGAAGTGAGAGTTACAGATTAACATGTTTGCAATGTCTCTCTAAAGTGATTAAAATATGTAGATGGATTATTTTTTAGTGTAGCTAAAAATAGTTAAAATTTGTAGATGTATTCTTTTTATGGCACGGTAACTAAAAATAGTTAAAATTTGTAGAGGGATTCTTTTCAGTCTAACCTAAAATAGTTCAAATGTGCAGATGGATTATTTTTAGTACAATCAATGTAAATATGATTATTAAACAGCAGATCGAGAAAGGTGAGAAGGAGCCAGTTCTTGTCCAAAGTCTTTACAATAGAGTCCTCGCCTCTTTAATTAATTAATCATGTATTTTAAAAAATGAGCAAAAGCCTGATTTCCACATGTGAACTTTCTATGTGAAGGTGCCACCTCTGAACTTTTTGACTGGATTGCTACACTCTGTTTAATTCATTAATTTGTTGTTTTCTCATCAGGAATTTTTATGGGAGTTTTCATATGTATTCTTTACTAAATTATAAATGTGCTAAAGATGTAAGGTAATTTTGTAATGAAAAAAAAAAAAATATTGTTACTTGAGATCTTGTAATTTTCACATGGGATCAGTTTAGATTGTTTAGAAATTGACATTTTAAATTCTAGTGTATCAAGAAAGTGACAATGAGTTTTGGTATCTTCACTTTATTGATGTTGACAAACGTTTTCATGACTAATTTTGTGAAAATTGGGTCAAGCTCAAATTTGCTGTTTCTTCAATGTTCCTGGGGGTGAAAGCACTCCATCTGTGTTATGTAAATTTACACCTGATGACTGTTTTTTTTCCTGTTTTACAAAATGTCAAACATTGTTCACGGCATCCTCACATTTCAATGTAAATATATATCGTCCATCTTATTTATTGCCAGTGCTAATACTCTCTAAACCTTAATAAAAATGTTCTCTTCTGATTTCAATCTCGGGGTCCTAATGCCACTGTCTGGTATAATCATAATCATAACACTGGTTCTCTGTTATGATTATTATTCTATTTTTTTTTTTTTTTAGTTCTGGATTTATTCTGGCATATAAAGATATATTAGATAAGAGCTTTGTCGTTGACACCAAGTAGACAGTTGGATAGTGGCGTCTCAATTTTAAGGTTGAGTTTTTTGTGTGCATAGTTTACCGGTTCTCCAAGAATAGCTGACTTTTGTGTTGGGGAATCACTCTACCCATAGCTGAGGAGTGGCTCTAACTAAACCAATGCCTGGGGAATTAACTCTACCCATAGCTGAGGAGTGGCTCTAACAAAACCAATGCCTGGGGAATCACTCTACCCATAGCTGAGGAGTGGCTCTAACAAAACCAATGCCTGGGGAATCACTCTACCCATAGCTGAGGAGTGGCTCTAACTAAACCAATGCCTGGGAAATTAACTCTACCCATAGCTGGGGAGTGGCTCTAACTAAACCAATGCCCGGGGCATTAACTCTACCCATAGCTGGGGAGTAAATCTAAACCAATGACTGGGAAACCAACTTTTCCCTTTAGCTGGGGAGTCTACTAAACCCATACCTGGGGAGTCCACTCCACCCATACCTGGGGAGTTCACTCCACCCATACCTGGGGAGTTCACTCCACCCATACCTGGAGATTCCTATCCACCCATAGCTCGGGAGTCTAATCCACCCATAATTGGGGAGTCTACTCCACCCATAATTGGGGAGTCTACTCCACCCACAGCTCGGGAGTCTACTCCACCCATAATTTGGGAGTCCGCTATACCCATACCTGGTGAATCCACTCCACCCATACCTCGGGAGTCCACTCCACCCACGCCTCGGGATGACCAAGGAAGACTTCGTACTGACTGTCGGTTGACGGTGTCAGATACCGTTATCATTGCCCCAAAGTACAGACTAAAAGATTATCTTATATTCACGTTCCCTGGTTTACAAACAAGTCTGCCTAAGGGCAGTAACTACATCCATTGAGATTTTTGTTTCCGATCAAGATCCAAAAATAACCTCAACATTCAAATCTAGGCCGTCGCCAAGAAGTGTTTCTCAAACTTTTCAGGTCTCTGGTTACATACTGTCAGGTGGCCAGACTGCAGAACTGGCCAGTGGGTCAGGGGCCTGCAGATCGCTAACCTTCAGTTTGATGGGTACAGTTTAAATGGTGTTTCTATTGCTCCTTGGCCTGCTCAATCTAAGATGTTTAGAATCCCTGTGTCGCAAACCAATTTAGCAATGCTGCTGCAGTTTTATAGTTTATGTGACATGTGTAAATTATTTCAATTTGCGTGCAAAGAGGTTGGGGGGTGGGGGGTGGGGGGACAATTACATTTTTTGGATTTAGCAATTAAGTACAATATATTGGATTTATTTTTTGACAGCTGTTGATAAAATATTTCGGTTCATATCTTCATTGATCAATGTTAACATGTGGGGATTTTTTTTTCTTTTGTTTCTTTTTTGTTTTTGTTTTTTGAATATATATAAAGTAACACGCATGAATTCAGAATTTAATTTCCATTAACATATGTTATGTCTCTGTCAACTGCATTGCATTATTGCAATTAAAGAATAACAAAATACTGAATGTGTGTTGAGTGTGGGGTCATTTTTGGGGGTCAACTGTGTTGTCCGAGCAGTGAGAATATTTTGTGTGAAACAGCCATAAAAGAAAATATAGCGTGTTGCCAAGAGTACACCACTTTGGTCTGTCCTACCATCCTTTGGTCTGTCCTACCATCCTTAAGTAAGCCTTTGGTCTGTCCCGCCAAACTTTTGTTTGTTCTACCATCCTTTGGTCTGTCCTTCCTACCATCCTTTGATCTGTCCAGCCACACTTTTGTTTGTTCTACCATCCTTTGATCTGTCCAGCCACACTTTTGTTTGTTCTACCAACCTTTGGTCTGTCCAACCACACTTTTGTTTGTTCTACCAACCTTTGGTCTGTCCAACCACACTTTTGTTTTTTCTACCATCCTTTGGTCTGTCCAGCCACACTTTTGTTTGTTCTACCATCCTTTGGTCTGTCCTACCATCCTTAAGTAAGCCTTTGGTCTGTCCCGCCAAACTTTTGTTTGTTCTACCAACCTTTGGTCTGTCCAACCACACTTTTGTTTGTTCTACCATCCCTTGGTCTGTCCAACCACACTTTTGTTTGTTCTACCAACCCTTGGTCTGTCCAACCACACTTTTTTTGTTCTACCAACCTTTGGTCTGTCCAACCACACTTTTGTTTGTTCTACCATCCTTTGATCTGTCCAGCCACACTTTTGTTTGTTCTACCATCCTTTGGTCTGTCCAGCCACACTTTTGTTTGTTCTACCAACCTTTGGTCTGTCCAACCACACTTTTGTTTGTTCTACCAACCTTTGGTCTGTCCAACCACACTTTTGTTTGTTCTACCAACCTTTGGTCTGTCCAGCCACACTTTTGTTTGTTCTACCAACCTTTGGTCTGTCCAGCCACACTTTTGTTTGTTCTACCAACCTTTGGTCTGTCCAGCCACACTTTTGTTTGTTCTACCAACCTTTGGTCTGTCCAACCACACTTTTGTTTGTTCTACCAACCTTTGGTCTGTCCAGCCACACTTTTGTTTGTTCTACCAACCTTTGGTCTGTCCAGCCACACTTTTGTTTGTTCTACCAACCTTTGGTCTGTCCAGCCACACTTTTGTTTGTTCTACCAACCTTTGGTCTGTCCAACCACACTTTTGTTTGTTCTACCAACCTTTGGTCTGTCCAGCCACACTTTTGTTTGTTCTACCAACCTTTGGTCTGTCCAACCACACTTTTGTTTGTTCTACCATCCTTTGATCTGTCCAACCACACTTTTGTTTGTCCTACCACCCTTTGGTCTGTCCTATCACCCTTGGTCTGTACTACCAACTTTTGGTCTGTCCAACCACACTTTGGTCTGTCCTACCACCCTTCGGTCTGTCCTACCACCTTTTGATCTGTACTATCATCTTTAGTCTGTATTACCACCCTTTGTTCCTTACCATCCTTCGGTTTGTCCTACCATCCTTTGGTCTGTAATACCATCCTTGGGTCTACTCTTTTCAACTTGGGTCTACTCTGCTCCATTTGGCTTTACTCTGCTCCACGTGCGCCTACTCTGCTCCTCTTGGGTCAACTCTACTCCACTTGGCTCTACTCTGCTCCACTTGGCTCCACTCTACTACACTTGAGTCCACTCTGCTCCACTTGGGTCCACTCTGCTCCACTTTGTTCTATCTCCTGTAATACAATCTGCCTTGCTTAACTAGGTTCTGCCTTTGACTTTAACAGTACACATTTGTATCTTTTAGCACTAACAACCAGAGTATAATGAGATGACACAACTTGGATCCATAAAATGATTGATTATCAAGTACGTTCAAAAGTTCCCCGGTGTAAAGCAGTTTCTGACCTTCTTTGAACTTTTCCTTGTACAAGCTTATCGTACATTTCCAAATCTAATTTATAGCAGTTTTTACATTGTTCATTTTATCTTAATCCAGGGGTGCCTAAACTGTTCACGGCGAAGTGAACAAGAAATTCCTTTCGAAGTGCATTTGTTACAATTTGACCAGATGCGCCTTTGTAAAACATGGTCGCAGCAAAGTATAGGAACCACTGACTTCATGAATACCATTGAACTCTCCTACCATTGAACTCTCCTACCATTGAACTCTCCTACCATTTACTCTACGGGTCAATATAAAACTTGTGTGACCACGGTTGCATTTAGAACAATAATTGAATTCCCTCTGCACTGTTGAACTTTTGGTCCAATTTGATTGAGATATCTTTGAAGTGGGGGGGGGGGGGGGGTCGGCTCAGTATATCCCATATGTATCTTTGGGTGCCCGTCTTAAAGTTAAAGATTTCGATAGGAAATCTTAGCTTTGTCTAGGCCCCAGAGTTACAAATATAAAACTTGTGTGACCACGGGTGCATTTAGAACAATAATTGAATTCCCTCTGCACTGTTGGACTTTTGGTCCAATTTGATTGAGATATATTTGAAGTGGGGGGGGGGTGGTGGTCAGCTCAGTATATCCCATATGTATCTTTAGGTGCACGTCTTAAAGTTAAAGATATCGATAGGAAATCTTAGCTTTGTCTAGGCCCCAGAGTTACAAGACTAAAATAGCGAAGCCTCTATATTACCGTTACGCGATAATTTGGGTGTCCATTCAATCAGATTGCCTTAATAGCAGGGTCGCTCTATAGCGGGGTCAGTTTATAGCTGGGTCACTTTGTAGCGAGGTCGCCCAATAGCGGGGGCTCTTCATAGTGGGATCATCTTATAACAGGGTCGCTTTATAGCGGGATTGCTTTATAGCGGGATGACTTTATAGCTGAATAGCTTTATAGCGGGGTCGATTCATAGCTGAGTCACTTTATAGCGGGGTGCTATATAGCGGGGCTTACAATGTTTGATCCAGGTTTTTGATAAAAGCAGCAACTATTGGGGCCTGATACAAATACCTACATTAAACAGGACGTTATTTGGGTAGGGCAGGGTGAGGCATTTGCAGCCCCCCCCCCCCCTTTTTTTTTTTTTTTCCCAATGTTTTTT
>CAXITT010000550.1:410556-423874 GCA_964033795.1 Lymnaea stagnalis
GGGGGGGGGGTTGTTCAGCTCTAAAATCAATGACAACCTTTCAGCCTCCATCTTTGCCTTTCTTTGTCTCTC
Source organism: Lymnaea stagnalis (assembly GCA_964033795.1). Lineage (NCBI taxonomy): Eukaryota > Metazoa > Mollusca > Gastropoda > Lymnaeidae > Lymnaea > Lymnaea stagnalis. The sequence continues at coordinate 410,629 of CAXITT010000550.1, forward strand.
GCTGGTTTACGCTGCAATCAATACAAAATAATTTACAGGCCATTAGCGTAAGTCACGAGCAACGTGGAGAGTTTTATAATCTACATTATAGATTAAAAAAAAAAATTCGTTCGTTGCACATCTATTCAAAATTTCTTTTTAGGCTTAGTATCTTCTAGATTTTTTTTTTTCCTCCTTCTAAATATCCGTTTAATTAATACGAGGGGATATTTGTACGAATAGTTTCTCTGAGCTGATACTGAAGATGTCTTTTGTCTTTTTGGAGCTTTGACTTGTATTCATTCTCAGAACGTATGCCGACCGTGTTTTCGCGACCAGAATCGTCAGCCATTTTAATGTTGCTTAATATCTTACAATATCTTATAATAATACATCAATTCTGATGCAGATTACTCTTTTCCCCACCCATTACCTCATGACTTAATGACTTATGACTTTATCATAGATTTTTAAAATAAATGTATTTTAATATACCTATATCAGAAGATCGTAATTAAAGATTACTTGATTCCGGTCGACCAGTTCATTGAGTATTATAGCAAAACATATGAGCTAAACAAATAGCCAAACATATAGCCAAACATATAGCCAAACATATAGCCAAACATATAGCCAACCATATAGCCAACCATATAGCCAAACATTTATATTCCATTGAAACAGTTTCGAAACATTGGCTTTATGTTTGGGTGTAAATGTTCAGCTTAAAAAAAACAATATTGTCCACAAATTAGCCCTGTCAGAAATCAAACACCAGGCCACAGTGTTGTGACGACGCATATTACTAGTTTGATGTGTCAAACCATTCAACACGGCTTCCTTAAGATTGGTTTCATCAATTGTTTGGCGGCGCATCTGCCTGACCATTCTCAAGCCGTGCTTTTATAATGGTGACAACCGGTGGTGAAAAGAGGGCTAAGGCCGGCAGTGTGCCCGGGGGGGGGGGGTGCCGAGGCAGGCTTGGGTGGGCTTCACCGCCACTAAACACCGCATTGTTTCTATGATTAATTATTTTTGTTTGTTCTGTTTTTAATTGTTTTTTTTTTAATAAATAGAAATGAATGAATATAAATCAGTTTCGCGCTTTTCAGTAAGAGGAATATCTGTCTTCTCAGATTCTATATTACAGCCAAGTGTTACTTTTTTGTTATTTCATTCCATTTTTACCGACGTTTGTTCAACGATCGATGAAGGCTTCTTGCCGACAAGTTCTTTGTTTTGTTGCGTTCTTCCCCCCAGGTTTTCACATTTATACTTTTGTACTGCTCATGTCCATTTTTATTAAACTGAATTTGTGGGAATGAATAACCACTTCTCATCAGCGGAGGCAAGACTAGGGTCAAATTGAAATGTCTGATGCATGTTGTATGAAGATGTCGATATCGTGTACTAGTGCCAGATGAATGTTTTATGAAGATGTTGTTATCGTGTACTAGAGCCTGATGCATGTTGTATGAAGATGTTATCGTTAATAGTGTCTGATGCATGTTGTATGAAGATGTTGTTATCGTGTACTAGTGCCTGATGCATGTTGTATGAAGATGTTGTTATCGTGTACTATTGCCTGATGCATGTTGTATGAAGATATTGTTATTGTGTACAAGTGCCTGATGGATGTTGTATGAAGATATTGTTATTGTGTACAAGTGCCTGATGCATGTTGTATGAAGATGTCGTGAACTAGTGCGTTATGGATGTGTTTGAGGTAATCCTTCAATAAAAAAAAATATCTCTACGACTATCGATGTGCATTTCGATTTAACATTGTGTTCTAAACATTCATTGGGTAGCCAAGTGGTCTACACTGAGCATGTCTCAAGTCATGATCTGGAGTTCAACCCCCTCCAAAGCCCAATCAAGCAAAAACATCAATCGGGGCCGCAGTAGAGAGGCTGCTGTGTGGTGAACCAGCTTATAAACCTAAAGAATAACCCCAGGCCTTGGGGAGTTCGTCCTGCCAAGTCTACACCATCGTCACATTGTGAGGGACAAATTATATAAATGTTGATTTCTCACGCTGCAATCGTAATTAATTAATTAATTTATCTCATAATTATTCTTAACAACTGTCCAAAGGTAGTTCAATGATCACAAAAGACCTGGGCCAATGTAACAGTCAAAAGCGCTATACACATTACCTTGAGACGCCACCCAAACTGTCAACGAAATGGATTTTCCCCCAACACCGGTAATAGCGCAGCTGACATCTACTCCCGTTATTCAATGCGACACGTCGTCCAGCACTTAAGAATACGTGATGCGACCATCTGCCGCCACTTCCCTTTAAAAAAAAAAAATCCATTTCGCACTCTCCTGGAGGCTGGACATCGGAGCAGGCATCCACAACGTGACAACATACCTCTCTGGTCATCTGAACCTTTTTTGAGAAACCAAGCCCCAGATATAATACATGACGCTCACGGCCTGTGGTTACCTCTGGGGAATGTCAAACGTGATGTTTGAGGACAACATATTGATCTGGAATGAGACTCTGGACTGCCGGGTAACAGGGAGACCGTTTCTGTCGTTCTCTCAATATTTGCAGAAGTGAATAAAAACTGGGTGTATGTGGTGTATGTGGGGGGAGAGGGGTTAAGACCATCGCAGGGTCTAGTGCCGCTTGCTATGAAATATACTCAGGTTAAATTCTTTTTAATTTCGAAGGCTTTAAAAAATGTTGTTCATAGCAAACATTCACCATCTTTAGTGTAAGGACTGGTAAGTAGTTTTCAGGGACTTAGGTCTCTCGTCACATCTTTTGGTGTCATCGTTGGTGGTCTCCAGGCAAATGGTCACAAAATAAGAAAATACAATCCAGGTGATCTTTCCAACGTTCATTAAATGTCTTACGTGACGGTCGTCTCATTATAGACCGGGTCTGACATGGACACACGGTGTAGAATCTGACGTACATGAGCTGGGAGTCCCGTGCATGGAGGCGACAGGCCGTGGACCGGTCAAGGGGAAAGGATGTGGTGGACCGGTCCGGGTAGGAGGATGTGGTGGACCGGTCTGGGTGGAAGGATGTAGTGGATCGGTCCGGGTGGAAGGATGTGGTGGATAGGTCCGGGTGGAAGGATGTGGTATATCGGTCTGGGTGAAAGGATGTGGTGGATCGGTCCGGGTGGAAGGATGTGGTGGATAGGTCCGGGTGGAAGGATGTGGTGGATAGGTCCGGGTGGAAGAATGTGGTATATCGGTCTGGGTGAAATGATGTGGTGGATCGGTCCGGGTGGAAGGATGTGGTGGATCGGTCCGGGTTGAAGGATGTGGTGAAGCAGGTCAGACGTCCGTAAGGTGTAGTGCCATTGATGATTCTGATGGTGGTGAGGGTGGTGATGGTGGTGAGGGTGGTGATGGTGGTGATGTTGATCTGATTAAACCACACGGCCCAAGTATATTTTCACGACTAAAACTCTTCCCATGTATCATGCGATTGCAGGTGCTGACTCCTTTTACCTTTTACTTTTTTGCTTCCCCCCCCCCCCTTTTTTTTTTCAGTATAGTTTCAACCATGCTACGCCCCACATTCGACTACCCCCAAACAATGTTATCTGGTGGTGTACTTTAGTCCGACGAATAACTTCCTATGGTACTTCCTCTAATCCTAACGAAAGCCTAAACACAACACCACTATGGCAGTCAGACCTCGTGTGTTACCATAACCTTTTGCCAGACATTATTGGGCTTTCTTATCATTACCCAGACGCGTACAATCCAAAGATAAATATAAATAGTTGGGATAAAAACACATTTTGACAATTTTTTTTTTAAAGTTTTAATTTTTAAATAAAATTGAGCTGAGGAAAAAAAAAAACCATGATGTCTAGTTAGCACCCTTGTTACTGAAATCTTATGTGTCGTGGTTTTTGTGAATTGGGTTTCAGATCTACGAGTTAAAACCTCAGTCTTGGTTCTGGTCTGTCTGTTTGAGTTCTACCTCAGTCTTGGTTCTGATCTGTCTGTTTGAGTTCTACCTCCGTCTTGGTTCTGATCTGTCTGTTTGAGTTCTACCTCAGTCTTGGTTCTGATCTGTCTGTTTGAGTTCTACCTCCGTCTTGGTTCTGATCTATCTGTTTGAGTTCTACCTCAGTCTTCGTTCTGATCTGTCTGTTTGAGTTCTATCTCAGTCTTGATTCTGATCTGTCTGTTTGAGTTCTGTCTCAGTCTTGGTTCTGATCTGTCTATTTGAGTTCTATCTCAGTCTTGTTTATGATCCAGATTTAAGAGTCATACACAGACATTCCAGATTATGTAGTCATACATTATGGTACCTTTTGATGTATTAAAGGCGCCTCGTAAAATTTTAGAATACGTGGGCAAGTGGGTACAGGGCAATGTTTGGAGAGTTATTTAGATCACACGTGCCCTCTTAACTGTAGTTTGATCTAAGTTACAGACATGATATTTAGATCACATGTGTCCTCTGTACTGTAGATTAAACAAAGTTACAGACATGATATATCTACGACATTAAATGCTGAAGTAGAGACGACCCCCCCTTCCCCCCCCCCAGTTTCAATGTAGGGAAACGGTTTCAATGTTTATTTTTTAATTGTTCATTGCTAATAAAAGAAATTATTTCATATTTCCGTTGTACAATTGCGATAAACAGTAACGGTCGTCTCCATTACAACCATTTGAGAAGCCCCGGAGTGAGACCCGAACATGATGTTGCCATTTAAGTTATTACTGGACCCGGAAGCTTTCAAAACCTTTTCAACATTCAATGGCATCTTTAAAAGCTCTATAGTTGGTTGAGGATCCTTGTAGTGGCAGGCCCATCAGGTGGTCGTGTTATCAAGCTAAGAGATCGGCCCTTTAACATCTTTTAATTAAAAATATATTGAAAACCATTTGTTTAAAAAAGATATCTCAAAGCAAGACACAGCATTTTTCTATTACACTGTTCAACAACGACTTTGTTGCTGGAGGTAAAATATTTGATTTGAATGTCATTTGTATTTTAAAGAGCTGATTCCAAAACTTGAAGCAAGAATCTTATTTAGCTCGTCAACATTTTGAGTTACGCACGCTTTCCAGAAATATATAAAGTATTGATAACATGGTCGGCGCTAAGTAGGGCGACACTCGCAATAAGCATGTTTCACGACAGGTAGGGCGATACTCGCAATAAGCATGTTTCACGACAGGTAGGGCGACACTCGCAATAAGCATGTTTCACGACAGGTAGGGCGACACTCGCAATAAGCATGTTTCACGACAGGTAGGGCGACACTCGCAATAAGCATGTTTCACGACAGGTAGGGCGAAACTCGCAATAAGCATGCTTCACGACAAGTAGGGCGACACTCGCAATAAGCATGTTTCACGACAGGTAGGGCGAAGTGCTCGAAGCATAATTATCTATAGGTAGAGCACAATTTGTTCTTTGTTCAATTCGTGGATGAGCAATACTACAGCGGTTTAGGAATATTTTTTTTGGTGGTAATTTAAAACTAAACATTACGAAAATGTGCACAGGTGTATAGACAAAAATAAAGCAGATACAAAGTAGATTGAGTTTTAAGCAAAGACTTCAAAATGAGAGAACAAAAGTGACATAGTGAGTTCTTTGACACTTTTTTTTTTTTTTTTTTTTTTTTTTTTTTTTTTTTTTTTTTTGTATTGGTAGAAATTAGTTTGTGACTGTATAGATAGGAAATAGTTTGTGAATGTACAGGTAGTAACTAGTTTGTGAATGTACAGGTACAGGTACAGAATGTACAGGTAGTAACTAGTTTGTGAATGTACAGGTAGTAACTAGTTTGTGAATGTACAGGTAGTAACTAGTTTGTGAATGTACAGTTAGTAACTAGTTTGTGAATGTACAGGTAGTAACTAGTTTGTGAATGTACAGGTAGTAACTAGTTTGTGAATGTACAGGCAGTAACTCAGTAACTAGTTTGTGAATGTACAGGTAGTAACTAGTTTGTGAATGTACAGGTAGTAACTAGTTTGTGAATGTACAGGCAGTAACTAGTTTGTGAATGTACAGGTAGTAACTAGTTTGTTAGTTTGTGAATTTACAGGTAGTAACTAGTCTGTGAATGTACAAGTGCTAAATAGTCAGTGAATGTACAGGTAGTAACTAGTCTGTGAATGTAACGATAGTGTGCACCGTCTCATGTTTTGATATGATACTGATGTTACTTTATTACCGGTAAAAAATATTTTTTTTTTTTACTTGGCCTAGTTGATAGTTAAAGTTTCTTTACTAGGTCTATCGTGCTAATTGAAGTTTCTTTATTAGGCCTAGTTGTTAGTTGATGCTTTCGTTTTAAAATACATTAACATGTGAATTACTTTCAGTGAAATAATGTGATCATTATGTGCAAAAAGTTAATAATAGTCTACTCTGAAAGGTCAGAGGTCGATTGGATAATTTTTCTAAAACGGAATTGCTATTTGGTAAAAGTATCAACCAATGAACTTTCGTTCTTTACTCAGAATATCAACCCATGAACTTTCGTTCTTTACTCAGAATATCAACCCATGAACTTTCGTTCTTTACTCAGAATATCAACCCATGAACTTTCATTCTTTACTCAGAATATCAACCCATGAACTTTCGTTCTTTACTCAGAATATCAACCAATGAACTTTCGTTCTTTACTCAGAATATCAACCCATGAACTTTCGTTCTTTACTCAGAATATCAACCCATGAACTTTCGTTCTTTACTCAGAATATCAACCAATGAACTTTCGTTCTTTACTCAGAATATCAACCTATGAACTTTCGTTCTTTACTCAGAATATCAACCAATGAACTTTCGTTCTTTACTCAGAATATCAACCAATGAACTTTCGTTCTTTACTCAGAATATCAACCAATGAACTTTCGTTCTTTACTCAGGATATCAACCAATGAACTTTCGTTCTTTACTCAGAATATCAACCCATGAACTTTCGTTCTTTACTCAGAATATCAACCCATGAACTTTCGTTCTTTACTCAGAATATCAACCCATGAACTTTCGTTCTTTACTCAGAATATCAACCAATGAACTTTCGTTCTTTACTCAGAATATCAACCTATGAACTTTCGTTCTTTACTCAGAATATCAACCAATGAACTTTCGTTCTTAACTCAGAATATCAACCAATGAACTTTCGTTCTTTACTCAGAATATCAACCAATGAACTTTCGTTCTTTACTCAGAATATCAACCAATGAACTTTCGTTCTTTACTCAGAATATCAACCAATGAACTTTCGTTCTTTACTCAGAATATCAACCAATGAACTTTCGTTCTTTACTCAGAATATCAACCAATGAACTTTCGTTCTTTACTCAGAATATCAACCAATGAACTTTCGTTCTTTACTCAGAATATCAACCAATGAACTTTCGTTCTTTACTCAGAATATATTTAAACGATGACGGACCTTTTCCCTTTTCTTGTTTAAGTTCTTATTAAATGCAGATCGGGCATTAACTACTGTTGCTAGAGACACAACTTAATACCGAATGTCCTGTGAGGGCACCAGCTTGACTTTTGGCCATAAACCAAACGTTTATACAGATTGCAAAAATTGATCGTAGCGGCTATATTATTAATTTATTGTGTCTGTCATGTATACGAGAAGGCCCTCCTCGAGCAGGTATTATTTTGCGCTTTTCCCCCAATGCTGTGATATTCAATTATATGCATTTATTAAATACTAGAAGATGTGACCCGATGTTACCGGGATAATAAAAGGAGTCCTTTGCGATACTTTCTACCTGCTATTCTGAAGTCTCCACATCTAACAATTAAATTTTTTCGTAGAAAACTGCCTCATTTTTTTAAAGGTTTTGTAAACTCATTTTTAAAAAAATCCAAGAAAACAACGACAATATTCCATGTCCTCCAAATGTTTAATCAGGCAATTTGTTAATCGGAATTCATTATTTAAAAAAAAAAAAAAAGAAGTATCTATGTAGTAATGTTAAGGTTTCTATCATCATTAAATTTCGATAAACATTTATCTGCTATATAATATAGGCTTATCTTCCTCTTTTTAGCGCCCATGAACTACAATTATTTTCTCTTCTAAAACTTGTAAAAAAAAAAAACTTTTCATTTAATTTACAAAAAAAAAAAAAAATGTATTTCCATTTTAAATACCGTTTACATTAAAGGAATTCGATAAATTGGTTTCTTCATTAAATATTTAGCCAAAATTTCGCCTCGCTTAACTACTACATTATTATCGGAAAGTCGTAAAACACAGAATTCTTTTATGTGGAAAAAAAAATATCTCTGAACCCATTTTCACGTATGTTTTTTTTAATTTTTTTTTTCTTAAAGGAATATTATTGATGTCATCGAAATTTACATCAATTTATCCATAAATTTTCACTTTTCGCAAAGTGAAAAAAAAAAATGTTTTCAAATTTTGCAAGAAAATCTTTATTCAGTCCCCACGGATGAACTTTAATGGAAAAGTAGTCTGGCTCTATTTTTGAGATTCTATTTCCATGTGTGGAATGTAATGACTGAAATTTGAGACGGTTTATTTTTTTGTTTTGAGGTATGTGTTTACTTATGTAAATGTGCCCAATGTTTATCAACGCCCAGAGGCGTAGCGACGGGGTTTGGCGCCCGGGGACAAGATTCACGCCCGGGGACAAGATCCATTTTAAAGCGCCCCTTTTTATTTTTTTCAACTCTCAAACCCATTATTTTCATCAATAAAATAATATCAAAGCACATTTTGGCGCCCCAAATAGCTGGCGCCCGGGGAATCTGTCCCCCCCTGCCGCCCCCCTTGCTACGCCTCTGTCAACGCCTTTTGACTGTATTTTCTTCATTGGTATAACATATATTTATTTTAAAAAATAAAATGTAACACTTCTTATCACGACTTCAATATCTTTGGATTAAACAAATAATATACACATTTTATTCAACACCCCTTATGTGTTTACCGAACAAGATTAATTATTTATCAAACTCATTTCTTTATTTCTTAGGCGTACCTTGTGTTGCCTGTGGCCAAAATGAAAGTATCACCCCCCCCTCCTCTTACATTTTTTTATTATCCGGGATGATAGCTCCCTACGTACGCAACCCCACATTTATGCACGCCTCTGGACTTTATTAAAACTCTTTTTTGTTTTGTTTTTATTTGGATTAGTGGTAAGTGAATTAGTGAACGCTGTGTGGCTATGAATTTACTTTGCGCTCAGGTGGCTTAAACGGCTTTTCCTTATTAAAAATATTGTTCACCTTGAAGTTTTTATTATTTTATAAATTCGATAAAAGCACATTTTTGGAATTTAAAAAATATATAATTTAAAAAAAAATTTAAAATGTTAACAATACAAATCTACAATTTGGTGTGGTGTGTTAATAATTTTAAAAAATCAATGAATTGGATTTATTAATTTTACTTCAAAAAATGGGAACACCGTTATCAGTGTTGTCACTCGCGGCTATTAAGTAAACACACGTTGAAGCGTGTGATTTCTTTGAGTTCAATGGAGAATTTTAATTTGGTCTTCTTTTGAAGACGTTCGGATTACATAAATTTAAGTTTAATCTCGCAATATCAACAACGCCATAAATAAAAAAAAAAACAATTAAAAACTATTTAAGCAGTTAACGACATTGAATAAAATATAGACTAAATAGTTTCATAGATCAATAACCACAGGCAGATGAACTTTCATGGAAAAAAGTAAAAAATACAATCTTCAAATAAGTAACTGAAAATATAACACTTAATAAGACACCCCCNACTTTTTCAACCTTTAATATCAACTTTTTAAACTTTGATATCAACTTTTTCAACCTTTAATATCAACTTTTTAAACTTTGATATCAACTTTTTCAACCTTTAATATCAACTTTTTAAACTTTGATATCAACTTTTTCAACCTTTAATATCAACTTTTTAAACTTTGATATCAACTTTTTCAACCTTTAATATCAACTTTTTAAACTTTGATATCAACTTTTTCAACCTTTAATATCAACTTTTTAAACTTTGATATCAACTTTTTCAACCTTTAATATCAACTTTTTAAACTTTGATATCAACTTTTTCAACCTTTAATATCAACTTTTTAAACTTTGATATCAACTTTTTCAACCTTTAATATCAACTTTTTAAACTTTGATATCAACTTATTCAACCTTTGAAATCAAAATTGTTCAATCTTTGATAACTCCTTTTTTTCAACCTTTGTTATCAACTTGTAAAGTCGATCCTAACCTTTGATTTCATCTCATTTTTTAAAACAACGTCAAAACTTCTGATTCGAAACAGTGGCACCTTCATATCACTAGCCACCTAGAGAGCTAATAAAAATGACACACTGGTTTGGGGGAGACAAAAAAAAAGGTGGGAGGGGGGGGGATGGCGCGTAATTCCCATGTACTTACAGATTTAAATTGATATCACTTCAAGACGAAGCCATGTCACCAAATCTTTGAAGCCCCACCATAGAATAATCTGTGCCATTAGCCACCTGCTTTAATCTAGACGTGGAGCATGGACAGTTATGAAGGGCTCAGCAAAACGTTGGCTCTTGAAAAATACAAACATATTTTCAAATCCATGGTAAAACACATACATTTTTTTCAATGTGTTCTCAAATGAGCTAAAATGTCTTTTTTTTAATTTTAAATTTCGTCTAGTTGTTTAGTTTGGTGTAGTCTACTCTACAATAATAATATCTACACATATACTTAAATATAAGCATATATTTTTATTTTTATCATATTTAAACTGGTGTCATCCCCCGTGAAAGAGTAAAAAAATACCTCGGATTGTTTTTAATAATCGGAAAGTTCTTAGGTTGATTCGTTTTTTAGCGCTAGCTGGTCCTCTTAGATCTTTCATACACTATGAATTTCGATAGTTGTAGTTTAGTGCCCAGAGCGTGTTGGCGAGTGGACGGTGGAAACAGGAAGTTTTGATGGTTTTGCGCCCGGACATTGCCGCAATCACAAGTTGAGCCCTCAGACGCCGCATCCATTCCTAGGGCTCATCTCACCCCACCCAATCACTCCAAAAATATGTATGAATATATATAACTATACAGATATTATAAACTGGAAAATTATATCATTTCTGTTTATATCTTAACGGCATCATGCTTAAGTTGGGGTGGAAATACGTTTCTGATCAATGGAGACTGTTTGTTAATCTCCAACACGCCAAGTTTGAGAGTTGTGTTTGTTAATCTCCAACACGCCAAGTTTGAGAGTTGTGTTTGTTAATCTCCAACACGCCAAGTTTGAGAGTTGTGTTTGTTAATCTCCAACACGCCAAGTTTGAGAGTTGTGTTTGTTAATCTCCAACACGCCAAGTTTGAGAGTTGTGTTTGTTAATCTCCAACACGCCAAGTTTGAGAGTTGTGTTTGTTGGAAATTGATCGTGAATAAAGTATGCTTTTTCACTGGAACAAGTGATCAACTACTCAGAACACAACTGGAACAAGTGATCAACTACTCAGAACACAACTGGAACAAGTGATCAACTACTCAGAACACAACTGGAACAAGTGATCAACTGCTCAGAACACAACTGGAGCAAGGGATCAACTGCTCAGAACACAACTGGAGCAAGGGATCAACTGCTCAGAACACAACTGGAGCAAGGGATCAACTGCTCAGAACACAACTGGAGCAAGGGATCAACTGCTCAGAACACAACTGGAACAAGTGATCAACTACTCAGAACACAACTGGAGCAAGGGATCAACTGCTCAGAACACAACTGGAGCAAGGGATCAACTGCTCAGAACACAACTGGAGCAAGGGATCAACTGCTCAGAACACAACTGGAGCAAGGGATCAACTGCTCAGAACACGACTGGAGCAAGTGACCAACTGCTCAGAACACGACTGGAGCAAGTGACCAACTGCTCAGAACACGACTGGAGCAAGGGATCAACTACTCAGAACACAACTGGAGCAAGGGATCAACTACTCAGAACACAACTGGAGCAAGGGATCAACTGCTCAGAACACAACTGGAGCAAGGGATCAACTACTCAGAACACAACTGGAGCAAGGGATCAACTACTCAGAACACAACTGGAGCAAGTGACCAACTGCTCAGAACACAACTGGAGCAAGGGATCAACTACTCAGAACACAACTGGAGCAAGGGATCAACTGCTCAGAACACATCTGGAGCAAGTGATCAACTGCTCAGAACACGACTGGAACACGTGATTAACTGCTTAGAACACAACTGGAGCATCTGTGCTTTAATCAAAGTCTGATAAAATTTCATACTGGAAATAGTTTACATTTTTAGTTTAATTTCAAGTTTTGAAAGAAATACTTAAAGTTAAGAAATACTTAATGCTGTGACTACTCGAGTAGGTCACACTGTTATAAGCCAATGCTAGCTCTGTATTTTTGTGTGTGCATTGTAGGCAGAGACTATTGAATTTGCAAACGAAGGTGCATAGCTTAAGATCGTGACTTGCTAAACAAAACCTGACTTCCGGTTTGGAATCGACTGACTCGACTTAGTACACACCACACCACAGGTGCATAAGGAGCAAACACGACAAAAAATTGTTGTAGTCCTGTGTTACTGAAATTGGGTATCCCTGTCCCTAACAAAAAAGTGACGTAGCCTATGTTACTTACGGGATAATAGGAAAAAATGTGTGCAAAATTGCCCGTTCAAGACGCAGACATATATATTTAGTATGATAAAGTGAATGAAGTGACTAATCAATTCACATAGACGCATATACTGTAGTCTACTAGTATTTATAGAGCTCAACTATGCGGTAAATTGAAGTTGGGTCCCCAGTGGGTCGGAGTGACGTCGAACAGTGACGTAGTCGGTGTTAATTTCTGCGTGGAATTGTGGCATGCCACATCCATGTTTAAAAAACTCAGCAGTTGACCCAAGTGCCACCCACATCCGGGTTAAAAAAAACTCAGCAGTTTACCCAAGTGCCACCCACATCCGGGTTAAAAAAAGCTCAGCAGTTTACCCAAGTGCCACCCACATCCAGGTTAAAAAAACTCAGCAGTTGACCCAAGTACCAACCCTTCATATAAATATAAAAACAACTGCCTTCCTTACCCCTCACTATACAACTGTCTTGCGACAAATCGCAAACTGTAACCCTCCCCCCCCCCCTCCCCCCTCCCCCACCCGTGAAACCCGCTCCCTTAGAAATGGATAGCAGGAAATAAAAAAAAAAAAGGTGACTACCTCACATTATGTGAAGAACCCTTGAAGGAAAAATAAAACAAAACAAAAGCCCCCCCCCCCCCCCC